>KV013391.1:41661-94900 GCA_001598015.1 Dorcoceras hygrometricum
AAGTATGCCTCTGCCATACTTTTTCATCTCAAGGAACTATACGGGGAGAACTCTCGACATGAGAGGTTCACGGCTGTCAAGGAGCTGATGACGAGCCGCATGCGCGATGGGACTTCGGTCCGCGAGCATGGGGTTCATATGATTGGGCTCGTTGAAAAGTTGTCGGGCCTTGATATCGCACTTCCACACGAGCTGTCGGTGGATGTACTTCTCCTCTCGCTACCCGCTGCATTTGACCCCTTTGTGGTCAACTTCAACATGAACAAGCTGGAAGCCACCCTTGAAGAGGTGATTAACATGCTTGTAGTGTTTGAGGGGACTGTAAAGAAGGACAAACCCGTCCTCCTTCTGGGTTCTTCTTCCTCTGCGAATAAGGGGCGTAGACGCAAGAGCAAGAAGCGTTCTGCTCCTGCGAAAGAGGAAAGGTCTGCCAAGAAGCCGAAGGCAAAGGCTTCTAAGCCTAACAAGAGCGAGGACGTCTGCCACCACTACCACAAGGCTGGGCATTGGAAGAGGAACTGCAAGGAGTACCTCGAGCAGTTGCGAACTGTGAAAGGTATGTTCTACATTGAAATAAATATGTCTCTAAATTCAACTTTTTGGGTACTTGATACCGGATGTGGATCTCATATCTGCAATGATTTGCAGGTGATGACAAGAAGTCGGCGTCTTAGAGAGGGTGAGACCCACCTAAGGCTTGGCAATGGAGCAAGAGTTGCTGCAGTAGCTATAGGGGATATTTGTTTATTCTGTCTTCGAATTTTAAGTTGTTGTTACGAGACGTTTTATTTGTTCCTGAATTGATTAAAAACATTATTTCTATTCCTATGCTTGATAGAGATGGATATTCTTGTATGTTACACCTTAAAGTTAAAAGACGTTCCAACTCGCGATGTCGAAACACACACAACAACGATTAAACGGAAACATGATAACTTGAACCCAGCACAACTTTGGCACGCTAGGCTAGGTCACATTTCCCTAAGTAGGATGAACAAGCTAGTTAGGAGTGACATGTTTTATATGTCAAACATCAACTCCCTACCGACTTGTGAATCCTGTCTGAAAGGAAAGATGACCAAGCAACCCTTCAAGGGCAAGGGTGAACGTGCCCAAGGCCTATTGGATTTGATCCATACTGATTTGTGCGGCCCGTTTAGTATTGGTACAAAATTTGGTCACACATACTTCATCACCTTTATCGATGATTACTCTAGGTATGGGTACTTGTACTTGATGAAGCACAAGTCTGAATCCTTTGAAAGGTTCAAGGAATTCAAGGCTGAAGTAGAAAATCAGTTAGGAAAAAGTATTAAGGCACTTCGATCTGATCGAGGTGGTGAATACCTAAGTACTGAGTTTCAAGACTATCTCAAGGAGAATGGGATTCTCTCACAGTGGACCCCTCCGGCCACACCACAGCTCAATGGTGTAGCGGAGCATCGTAATCGGACCTTGTTGGACATGGTTCGATCTATGATGAGCTTCACTGAGCTTCCGACCTCATTTTGGGGCTACGCGCTCGAAATGGCGGTAATGTTGTTGAACAATGTCCACGCCAAGGCAGTGGATAAGACTCCGTATGAGATATGGATGGGCAAACCACCCAAGTACTCTTTTATGAGGATTTGGGGATGTCCTGCTTACGTGAAGCAGACAGTGGGAGATAAGCTGGATACGAGATCCATCTTATGCTACTTCATTGGGTATCCAAAGAATTCCATTGGATACTATTTCTACTATCCCAGCGAGACAAAAGTGTTTGTCTCTAGGAATGCCACCTTTATGGAAAGGAAATTTCTACTTGATAGAAAGGGCAAAATAGTGGAACTCGAAGAGGTTCGAGAACCAACTGAAGTACCAAAAGAATCTCCCGCACCTACTGAGCCAGTACCAGATATGGTCGCACCTAGGAAATCCGAAAGGATTCCTAGAGCTCCTGAGAGATATGGTTTTCTCCTTGAAGATGATCAAGGTGATCAAGTTGTTGGATCTGATCCAAGAACTTTCAAGGAGGCAATTTCCGATGCTGATTCTAACTTATGGCTTGAAGCAATGCAGTCTGAGTTTGACTCGATGCATGCTAACCAAGTTTGGACTCTTGTTAACCCTCCCGAAGGAATCGTTCCTATTGGGTGCAAATGGGTGTACAAGAGGAAACTTGGGCCTGATAGTAAGGTAATGACCTACAAGGCACGACTGGTCGCGAAAGGTTACACTCAAAGGCAAGGTGTTGACTATGATGAAACCTTCTCGCCCGTCGCAATGTTCAAGTCAATTAGAATATTTTTAGCCATAGCCGCATGGTACGACTATGAGATATGGCAAATGGATGTGAAAACTGAGTTCCTTAATGGAAACATTAAGGAAGAGATCTATATGACGCAGCCTGAGGGTTTCACATCGGTTGGAAGCGAGCATAAGGTATGCAAGCTTCAGAGATCGATCTACGGTCTCAAACAGGCATCGCGAAGTTGGAACCTGAGATTCGATGAAACAATTAAGGAATTTGGTTTCATCAAGAATCCCGAGGAGCCATGTGTCTATAAAAAGGTAGTTAAAAGCGCGGTGACGTTCCTAGTACTTTATGTTGATGACATTCTACTCATTGGAAATGATGTAGGAATGTTGCAGTCAACTAAAATATGGTTGTCTAGCAGATTTTCGATGAAGGACATGGGTGAAGCATCCTATATTCTTGGAATACAGATCTATCGGGATAGATCTAAACGGATGCTCGGACTCACCCAAGCAACCTACATCGATACCATACTTAGGAGGTTCTCTATGGAAGAGTCCAAGAGAGGACACCTACCTATGTGCCACGGGGTCACTCTATCTAAGTCTATGTGTCCAAAGACTGATGAAGAGATAGAGAGTATGGCAAGTGTACCATATGCCTCGGCTATAGGTAGTATTATGTATGGCATGATCTCGACTAGACCGGACGTCGCATATGCTCTGAGTGTCACGAGCCGCTACCAGGCCAACCCCGGCCAATTGCATTGGAAGGCCGTGAAGGATATTCTTAAGTACTTGCGAAGGACTAAGAATATGTTCATGGTCTATGGGGGTGGTGAACTGAAACTGGAAGGCTACACTGATTCTAGCTTCCAGTATGACGTGGATGATTCAAAATCAACCTCTGGATTTGTATTCATGCTCAATGGTGGTGCTGTCTCTTGGAAGAGTTCCAAGCAAGACACCATCGCGGATTCAACCACTGAGTACATTGCAGCATCAGCTGCTGATAAGGAGGCCGTTTGGATAAGGAATTTCGTCCAAGAGTTGGGCGTCATTCCTAATATATGGCATTCTTTACTTTCATTATGTGTGTAATGATTTACAATTGCGTTGAGTAAAGACCTAGAATGCACTAAAGCGTATGTTAGATGTGATAGTGGGTATGACGGCTATCATGAAACACATCTAATAGTCGCTGTGTATTCTGAACATGTTCCTAGTCGATTGGGCCGTCAAAATGAGGATAAGGCCGCCCGAGTTCGAGACTAGTATCTGAGATGCGAAGTACCATGTTTCATTGGTAGGGAACATTATGATGTTCTGAGCATGCAGATAGATAGTGACCTGGTGATCTATCGAACTACCCTCGTTCGGACTTTCCAAGTGGTTACCATTTGTCGAGTGGATAAGTCCGAGGTCTTGGTTGTACTGATTAGTCCTCACGACTCGAAACGTCATTGAGACTCTAAATGATAGGCGTCTCACTTTGACCCGTTTGCCGACTCACTTGGGGTCATAAGGCGTCGGGATTGGGTGAGACCCCGATGCATGTAGGAGTCGATGCATCGTTGTCGAGGATTCACCGCTCGCAGACATGCGTGGATATCCTATGCTATCTGAGGGGATAATAGTGTGTAAATCTCTGGCCAGAGTACTAGAAGTGTTTTAGGTAAATGTGTTTACCTAGTTACACTCGCGATGTCACTATTCGATCTCCAAGATGTATGCATAGCTATCGGATCTATAGAGACTCTCGATCTACCAATGGTCGTTGATCTGATCGTGATATATGGATTGAAAGGACCGTACTGTACGCTAACCACGACCGACTGGTTCTTGCAGGCACTATCAGTGATACCTAGGGGATCATGGGGCGATGTTGCTAGACGCTTTACCATGATCCGTTGGGCAGGTCCGGAATTGTGATTCCGGAGCCACAATGGTTGTGGGCCCACGGCTAGCTGTATCCCTGAACCATTGAGGGTCACACAAGTACTAGATTCGAGATTCCCGCACGGATATTCAGCTCAATGTGTTGAGCACGAGAAGAGGATTTCGGGAAGTGCGACTTCCTAAAAGTCAACAGGGGTCAAACCGGGGTTTCCCGCTGTTGAGGGGCAAAACGGTCTTTTTGCACTGGGTTCTGAAAAATGGTTTTTTAGGTCATATTATTCAATTTTGGAAACTGAGTCGATCGGTCCGATCTGATCGGCGATCGGAGTTACGATGAAGTCTCGGTGGTGGAGATGAACTGAATGTTCATTGTTGGACCCGGGCCCGTTGGGCCGGTCCAAGTCCAACACTCTATTTAAATGTGATTAAGAGACTTAATTGAAACACTAGTGACATAACACACAACATTAACCCTAAACCTAGTTCTAGTCGCCTCCCTCCTCTCCACACACACGCCGCCGCCGCCGCCGCCTCGAGTCGCCGGAATTCGTTCCGGCCGATTCGACGAGGAGAATCCGTTCGTGCAGAATTCGTCAGTGCTTCTAGTGCAGCCTGACGAAGGAGTCTCGGTTCTGGTCGTGGACTCGATTGGCGATTATCTACCGCAATCTACCGAGAAGAGCCGGGTTCTTGTAATTCCGGTTGGAGCCAGGCACAAGTGCCGGCAAGGTATCAGTTTTGAACGCTCTATGTATGACGATTATTGAATTGTTGTTTTTCGTATTGATCGTCTCTCGGCTTTATTCTTTGTTCTTCCGCTGCCTCGCCGGGGGGCGGATCCGGATCCCCAACACTCGCACGAGCAAAACACCCACTGAAAACGACGAGAAATCGCCGAAAAAACTCACGACTGAACAGTGTTCTAGGGTTCGAAGGATAAGGAACGAAACGCTGGAAAATTTGCTAAGTATGGGAATGATTTCACAAAATCAAAGACCAAGTCTTCCTATAAATAGCACTTGCAACGACTGGAAATCAAGACTAATAATTGTCCACCGACAAAACCAGTCGACACCATAAATCTCCCCAAACCAGCAGGAACAACTAACCAGCAGACGCAAGAACCAACGGCTGATTCTCAAAATGGCGTCGTGCCAACTTACCCAAACGACGTCGCACAGGATACTACACCAGCAGCTGGGTATCCAGTCGCAAGAACAAAGCAATGCAACGGTTCTCTCTGCTGGTTCCAGTCGCAACCTCAAAACGCAGCGTTGCAACTAATTCAAACGAAGTCGCTCCACTGACTTCATCCAGTCGCTAGCTCTCGCGAAATACCAGCAGCGAGAAAAAAACAAAGCAATGCAACGGTTCTCTCTGCTGGTTCCAGTCGCAACCTCAAAACGCAGCGTTGCAACTAATTCAAACGAAGTCGCTCCACTGACTTCATCCAGTCGCTAGCTCTCGCGAAATACCAGCAGCGAGAAAAAACAGCGAAACTCTCTCGCAGCTGGACTCCCAATCGCAACAACGAAACGACGACGTTTCCTCCTCGAGCTACAGGAAAGTTGACCCGTGTTGACATCTACTTCTGCTGAACAACCAGCAGGCACTCGCACTCAAATCCACCAGCTGGTACCAGACGCAACATCGAAACACAACCAGTCGCAAGCTACAGTGACGCTCCCCAAAACGCTGTCGTATCTCACCCGATACCAAAACACGCTACTATCCAACAACTGGTTCCTCGACTGGTCATCCAGACGCACAACTCCTCGCAGCTGGTACCAGTCGCAATACCTCAAACGACGACGTTTAGCGCTCAACACAAAACACGTTACTAAACTCTCGACTGGTTTTCGCCACCAACCAGCTGCTGGCTCACAAAACCAGCTTTTGCCTCAAAAACTCAAAAACACGAAAGCATCCAGAATTGTTCAACACACGAAATGGAACCCGAATATGCAACTCAAACCTCAAAACAGAGAGCTAAACCACAAAATCTCTTAATCAACCGATTAATTCCAACAATTAATCTCAATAACAAATCCAGGTCTCACACTCCATATGAGATCTGGAATGACAAGAAACCTGGTATTTCTTATTTCAGGGTGTTTGGATGCATATGTTTCATCCATATAAATGGAAAAACGTATTTAAGAGCCTTTGATGTAAAATCCGATGCAGGTATCTTTCTGGGATACTCAGTTTCAAGCCGAGCATATCGAGTCTTCAACAATAGGACGCTCACTGTTGAATAATCAGCGCATGTAGTGTTTGATGAAACCAGCTTCAGACCTACATCAGCTTCAAAGTTAAATGATCTGTGCACTCGTCTGGAGTATACCAATCTTGATGAATCGAGTGACGACGAGGCACAAAGTAGATGTCAAGCTGATGACTAGCACGCTCTGGACACGCCAATTACCAACGTAGACATTCAAGATGTTGAGCGAGTTGGTCCGGATCATGATCCAGCTGGTAGAGACCATACACAAGCTGATGACGACGAGGCACAAAGTAGATGTCAAGCTGATGACTAGCACGCTCTGGACACGCCAATTACCAACGTAGACATTCAAGATGTTGAGCGAGTTGGTCCGGATCATGATCCAGCTGGTAGAGACCATACACAAGCTGATGCGCCAAACATAAGAAGTGATCTTACAACAAGTGGTATTCCAGTATATCTAGTAGGAACGCAGGGGTAACAGCACGAACCTTCCATCTCATGTAGACCAGGTTTCCGATGGAATAAAAATCATCCACCCGAGCTGGTCATTGGTAATCTTACTGCATCCGTTAGGACACGAGGCCAGATGATAAGCAAATACTTTAACTCTGCATCATTTCGCATATTGAACCTAAGAAGGTAGAAGATGTCCTAGTTGTCTCGAGCTGGATATACGCAAGAAAAGAAGAACTAGGTCAATTAAAACGTAGTAAAGTTTGGCATCTAGTTCCTAAACTTGATGTCAAAATATTATAGGTACTAAATGGATCTTTAGGAATAAGCTATATGAAAATTGAAATGTCGTTCGAAACAAGGCTAGGTTGGTAGCGCAAGGCTATAGGAAAAAGGAGGGAATAGATTTTGAGGAATCCATTGCGCTTGTAGCCAAATTAGAAGCCATTCGTATATTCCTTGCATATGCATCATCAATAATTTTAAATTCTATCAAACGGATGTCAAAAGTGAATTATTAAATGTAATCTTGAATGAGGTAGAGTATGTTACACAACCTCCTGGATTCGTAGATCATACCAGACCGGAATATGTGTACAAGCTTGATAAAGCTTTATATGTTCTAAAACAAGCTCCTAGAGCTTGGTATGATATACTGTCTAAGTTTATTATTGATCATGATTTGTTATTGGCTCTGTCGACAAAACACTACTTAAATTCGTAAAAAATGATCATGTCTTGTTAGTATAGATTTATGTCGATGACATTATATTTGGATCTACAAATTTCAAGCTTTGCGAAAAATTTTCCAAGCTAATGCAGGATAAATTCGAGATGAGCATAGTGGGGTAGCTGAAATTTTTCCTAGCCTACAAGTAAAGCAGTTTGACGATGGAATCTTCATCAATCAAACTAAGTATACCAAGGAACTTCTGAAAAAGTTCGGCATGAAAAATTGTTCATCAACATCTACTCCAATGAGCGCTTCCATCAATATTGACAAAGACAAAGCTAGAACTGCCGTTGAGGTAACCATATATCATGGGATGATTGTTTCGCTTCTATACCTCACAGCAAGTAGAACAGACATTATGTTCTCGGTCTGTATGTGTGCTAGTTTCCAAGCCGATCCAAAACAGTCTCACTACATGGCTGTTAATTTTTAAATACCTTAAAGGAACGCAGAACGTGGGTCTTTGGTATCCCAAAGACTCAAGTTTAAATTTAAATTGGTTATAGTGATGCAGACTACACATGTTGCAATATTGATCGGTGTAGCACAAGTGGGACTTGTCAGTTTCTGGGTGATAGACTAATTTTGTGGTTTAGCAAGATACAGACGTCGATAACCACATCCACCGCTCAGGCAGAGTACCTCGAAGTTGGAAGCTGTTGCGCTCAAATGTTATGATTCAACAACAGCTTCGGGACTATGGCGTCGATGCACAAGAAGAACCCATCTTCTGTGACAACACAAGTGCAATCGCGATCACTCAAAACCCCGTGATACATTCCAGAACAAAGAAAATTGACATACGACATCATTCATTCGAGACAATGTGCTAAAGAAAGACGTTCGAGTGGAGGATGTGCCAACGGATAAGCAAGTAGCTGATATCTTCACCAAGCCTCTGTCGGACACTAATTTTTCTTACTTTAGAAACATATTAGGTCTCTTGGATATTTCATGATTGTGTTGAACATGCATACATTCAAGGGGAACAATTTAATTCAAACAGATAACCTAACGGTCCGTTGTTTGTCTTCGAGCTGGTCAGCACCGTGCTGGTCTGGTCCAGCTTGAGGCATATATAATGAGATGTTATCACGGTGTTTGAATTACTTGTTTCTGTGCTGGTACATAGAATTGAACGGTAGAGATTGGGTTGCTTTTAAAACTTATTTAAATCGAGCGGTCATATTTCTGGGATTTCAAATGACTCTTTAACATGATTATGACACGTGTCCAGTAAAAACCTTCTCTCTCCCCGTTCGTACATAAACAGTTTCTTTTTACGTTTTACAATACACTTTCAAAATTTTTGCACAAACTTGCAATCTAGAAAACAATTTTACTGCATTTTCGTGCACACTTTTGCTTTTTCCCAAATTCCTAACCCTTTACTATCAGAAATGGCTGCATCCTTCTTTGTTAATGCAATGCAGGTGGATTTTGCATTTGTGCTTGCTATGGAGCACACCGGAATGGCTCGCATGTTCCAGACCCTGGTGGACACAAGGCTTGAGGGATTTCTAGCAGCGTCCGGTTCAGTTTATGAGAGTGCAGTGGTTGAATTCTTCACAAATGTGAAGGTGGTAGCGCGAAAGTTATCAGTACCATCGCCAATAGGAAATTGGCACTGACGAAGGAGGTTCTTGCTGAAGCATTTGGGTTACCCACTGAGGGGATGACAAGCTTTCGGGATATTCCTAATCAGATTGTGGTAGAAATGTGTTGTAGGTTTTCAGGTTCCGATGTGCCATTCAGGGCACCCAGCAAGAAGAAAGAAATTAATATGGAATACAGGCTATTGCACGATATTGTGTCTAAGGCGCTGTGTGCAAAGGCTGGGTCATTTTACATGGTTACCAGCGAGAAGTTCGATTTTATGGTAGCCATCACTGTTGGGATGAAAGTAAACTGGGCACAGATACTGTTTCAGGTGTTGGTGGCTATGGTAAACAACCCCACACGTCAGTCACAGGGTTTCGCAGTCCAGCTGAGTGTCTTGTTGGAACGCTTAGTGAAAGAAGATCTTGGGGAGGTGGTGAAGTTTCACCCTCAAAAAGTGTTAACCAGCAAGTCCGTGCAAACCTATATTAAGAAACATCTGGGTGTGGTTCCAACTGGTGAGACTAGAAAGGTGTCGGGGGCTACTGCAAGTGAGCATCAATCGACTATAGAAATTCATCCATCTAACAGGGCTGAGAGGGAAGCCGGTGAGAAGAAGAAAGCAGAAATAGGCAGCTGTGGAGAAGAAGAAGAAGAAGAAGAAGAAGAAGAAGAAGAAGAAGAAGGAGAAGGTGAAGAAGGTTCTTGAACAGCAGCCAGTGGAGGCTAGGAGCCAAGTTTCTCCAACGAAGTCTACGTCTGGGACCAGCTCAGATGAAGATTCATGCATGCTGGCCAAGCTGAAGAAAGGAGACATGAAGCGCAAACAAGTGGTAGAGTCATCTGACTCTGAGACTACTATATTTGTTCCACCGGTGCTCATTACGAAGAAGCACCGGACCAAGCGAACAAAGAAGGTGCCGACCACTGCTGCTAATCAAACGGAATCCCAACTTGGTCCTATTCCTAACATACTAGCTGGGGGAGACATGACTGGTGGACTAGAAACTACCATCGCGACACCTCCAGAGTTGGAGAAGCAAGCTGGTGATGGCTCCAACACTCCTGAACAGTACGAGCATATGGAGTGTAGGAATGAAATAGAAAATGAGAGCCAGGATGGCACTGTTTCTACTGTTGATCAAGGAAAGCATGATAAGTTTATTGCTGGTGGTCCCAAAGGTCTTATGGAGAATGAGGAACAGATTGAGAATGCTGAACAAATAACGCGGGTGGCTAGCAGTACCCAGACAGAAAACGAAGCTGCTACCAACGAGGGGCTATTGTTGTGAGGTTTGGACCAAAGCAACCAGTTCAGAAGTCTATGACGTTTACTGGAAATGGTATCTTTACCCCTGTGGAAATTTGGTAGATAAACTGGGCGATACATTTTCTGCCAAAAATAGATCCCGCCGCCAAGGGCAAAGAGATCTTGGATGTTTTTGCCCGACCTAACCCTGTTGAAGAACACTGTCAGTTAGTTCTAAAATCTACGTGGGAAGATGTATCCATCAGAATGGTTGGTTTGATGAATGGGTGCACTTCCGCACTGCGGTAAAGATCAAAGATGTTTCCTCTTTGGAGAGTCTGGCTAAGCTTGAAGAGAAGGTTCTATTTTTGGCAGAGACGAAGCATGTCTTTGAATTGTTTGCGCACCGGTTTCTAATGTAAGGACTAGAAATTTTTTAATTGGTGATTAATTAATTAATCAAATCAGGAGGAGGCTTAACCAAGGGAGACATGACCTTTCGGGTTTTCATATTTGAGAGAATTTGTCAAATCTGTTGAGGATATTTGGATTTGACGTAGGACAGATCAGAGGTGAGTTGTTTGTCTCTATCGGGTGGTTTGGAATAGATCTGATTAGCTTTGAGTGAATTTAACGTATCGAGATCAGCTGGAGTTCAGATATAGAGAATACCTCGTGTGAGTGAAGTAGAGGCACTGTGAAGACTGGGTTGGTTCGCGGTTTGAATAGATCAGTTTGTTGTCTTTGGATTTGAGTGAAATCTGGGTGTCCAGATCCAACCCTTGTGTTTATGAGCGCGTTGTTATGAGCGGGAGACAAAACTATGTCGCTTTGGATTACACGGGCAGACGCGGGTTGAGTGTAAGTGATGCGATGTCATTTGGCGGATACCAGATTTGACGCTGGCTGAGTGTATTAGATGTGGCGTCGTTTAGCGAACATCAGATTTGATGAGCGCGGGACCTCTGTGCGACATCGTATGGTGTAACGCTAAGATCTGAATAGTCATATCTGGTGAAGTGTTCAGATCTGAATTGGTCGGTGGCACTATAGCAGATCTTGGGACTTAGTAATTGGTTTGACTTTGACTGAGTATTCCTTTATATTTCCCGACACTTAGCCATTTTAGACCAGATATCCATTATCTTCTTCCCGATAGCCTCTCAAATCCATATTGTTCACTCGAACCCTATTCCTCCGATTGCCATCGATATACACCGCCGTTTGGAGCAAGATTGGTGGTGCTGAACTCGTCTCTTCTATATCTTTTGATTGATACCATTTTGGAGACTTGAGTCGACGAGTTGAGGGAGCGCGAAATAGTTGCAGTGTTGGTATATCTTTGCGATTTCTGGACAGCAGTTCTTCTGTTCTTTAGCAGCTTTGGATAAGTGATTTCTTACTGATTTAAGTTTCAATTTAGAGCTTGATAGTGGTCTGTAGAGTTGAGGTAGATGATATATGCTGGCTTTAGACTATAAGCTGATTATGAGCTCAGATTTGAGCTAATTTGTCAGATGTCTTAACATATTTGGCCCTTTAGGCATCTTCCGTTGAGTTTATGGTGAGCTAGTAGAGCAGCAGATTTGAGCAGGCTGCTGGTGCCGTGTACTCCTGTGAGATCTGTTGAGGTAGGAGAGGTGTGTAGAGTGAGGTACGGATTGAGCTCGTGTTTAAAGCTTTGAGATGAACATGAGAACATATCATGTGTGTATCTACGTGCTATATACCATGCCTGAATTGTGCTGATCTTATCTGTGTGTGACTTACAGCTGATAGAGTGTGCTGTTATGATATATTGCATTGTTTCTATGATCTGTTTAGCATTGGCATACACGCATTTCATACTGGGCTTGATTTCCTTGTGAATCGAATTCATTTATGCGTTGTGATTGGCCGGCTGAGCCATCGTGCCTGAAATATCCAACGTTGTTATTTATGTGGTGGCCGGCTGAGTTGTTGTGCCTGAATACCAATATACTGTGATGGGCGGCTGATCTTTTGTACCTGAATATCACAGGATTTGATTCTGCACAGCTGAGTTGTTGTGCCTTGCTTACCGCTGATTCGTTGGTAACCCTCCTGCATGACACGACATGATATGTTTCATGTGTATCTGATAGCTGTTATACATTGCTCTTCGTACTGAGGTTTGACCTCGTTTTACTTTCCCCTTTTTGGGCTGCTTTGGTCTGTGTTGGCCTTTGCAGGATCTTCAGGTAATCCATCTGGACTGAGTGGAGTGTTAGCTGGAAGATCCCCATTTTGAGTCCCAGTTATTTATACTATGTATTGAACTAGGGGATGCCCTGCGTGAATATTGTATTTGGGGATCTGTGTATCGCATACTTGATTATGTGTTGATGATTGTTGGATTTTGAGTTAAAATCCCTATTTGAGTATGCTTGTATTTTTAAGAGTTGATTTTGGTTCAGGCAAAAAACGAAAATTTTCAGCCCATATTTTGATGCTTCCGCATATATGTGATTAATTGAGTAATTAACCTTTGATTAAGCACACCGGGCCTAACACTTTGGTATCAGAGCTTAAACTGAGATAAGCTCGATTCTTTTTCATCACACTCGAGTCTACGCACAGAGTTTGAGTTTTTTATTTTGATTGACTCTGTTATTTGTGTTATTTTGTATCTGCCTCTGTGATTATTTGATCTTGGTCCCTTACCTCTGAGCTTTGTTAGATTCCACCGAGGAGAGGTTGAGGTAGAGTGACTAGGGAGACAGTTGGGGATTCCAGAGCCCTAGGCAGTGATGAAGATGTTGAACAGCAGAGTGTGCCTTTGCGTCATCGAGCTAGACAGGCAGAGGTTGAGGTGGAAGATGTGATGAGACAGATTGGTGAAATGGAACTAGTGTTGGCTAGGTTCCAGAGGATGAATCCCCCGACGTTTACTGGTGACGAGGGTGGTCTGATGGCTGAAGGCTGGTTAGAGCATATGGGAGAGTTGTTTGACGCGGTGGAGTATTCTCAGAAGAGGATACTGAAGTGAGCCGTTCTGCAGTTGAGGGAGCATGCTCAACGCTGGTGGAAAGGTACTTCTCGAGTCCTGATAGGGAGTGGGGCTTTGATTTCTTGGGAGAGCTTCTGTGCAGCTTTTCGTTAGGAGTATACCCCTGAGTCCTTCTACAACAACCGCAAGAGGGAGTTCGAAAATCTGAAGCAAGGGAACTTGAGGGTAGCTGAGTATGCTAGACAGTTTTCTTTGCTTTTATCGTATGTTCCCCACGTTGCTAACAAGGAGAGGACGAAGAGGAACAAGTTTCGGAGAGGTTTGAGGCCTGATTTGTTCCGTATGGTGTTAGCTGGTTCTCCTGCAACTTATGCTGAGGCAGTGGATAGAGTGGTGGATATTGAGGAGAGTCTGATGGAAGCGCAGAATTAGGTTCAGCCTACAGCTAGACGTAGTTTCCAACCCGTGCCAAAAGTGATGATTTCTTTCTAATCTCCTCAAACATCGCAGCAATCGAATCGTCAGAGGTTTAAGCCTGGAAGGAAGCAGTTTAAGAGATGATCAAATTCGAGTTCTTCTAGTTCTGTTAGTTCCGATGGTAGTGGCTTTGGAGGAGTGACGTGTGGACAGTGTGGAGGTCGTCATATGACTTCACAGTGCCGTGGAGTTCAAGGTCCTTGTCATAGATGTGGGAAGCCTGGACATTTCATGAGATTTTGTCCTTTGATGGGAGGACAACCTCCGAGTCAGTCGCAACAGGGTTCTGCTGGTGGTTCTTCGCAGAGACCGAAACCTTTTGTTCAGTCCCAACGATCAGGATTCCAACCACGAGAACAGTCTAGGTTCGGAGGATCTTCTAGACCTCATTTTTCGGGACCGCAGCAAGCTCAGGTGAATGCCTTGAGAGAGAGCAGCTGAGGATATGCCTGGAGGAGTTATTGCAGGTACTTGTGCTATCTTTGATTTTCCTGCATGAGTTTTGATTGATACAAGAGCATCACACTCGTTTATATCTGATTTGTTTGTGCATGAGTGTGGGTTGAGTTCTACCCCACTGTGTGATGTTGTATCTATTTCTACTCCTGCTGGTGTGTGGTTGATGTCCCGTGAGGTGGTTTTGGATTGTGTGATTAGATTTATGGAGAACGTGTTGGTGACTAACCTGATTGTCTTGGAGATTAGAGATTTTGACTGCAACTTGGGTATGGATGTGTTGTCCAGTTATAGAGCGACTGTTGACTGTTTCCATGGTGTAGTGAGATTTAGGCCTGAGTTTCGGGAAAAGTGGGATTTCTACGGTGTTGATTCGTGATCGAAGATTCCACTGGTGTCTGCCATGGAGATGTTTAGCCTGTTGTCGCTAGAGAGGGTTCATGATTTATGCCCTGGATGTTTCCCAAATATTGCGGATAGAGTTGAGCGATGTCTTGATTGCTCGAGAGTTCCCTGATGTGTTTCCGGATGAGATTCCTGGATTTCCGCCGAGACGAGAGACTGACTTCAGCATTGAGTTGCTGCGAGGGACAGCCCCGATCTCGAGAACTCCATATCGGTTGACGCCAGCTGAGTTCAAGGAACTCAAAGAGCAGTTGAGTGATCTTTTAGAGAAAGGTTTTATCAGACCGATTATGTTGCCTTGGGGAGCTCCGATTCTCTTCGTGAAGAAGAATGATGGATCTATGATGATGTGTGTAGATTTTTGACAGCTGAATAAAGCGACGATTAAGAACAAGTATCCGTTGCCGAGAATCAATGATATGTTTGACCAACTGCAGGGATCGGAAGTATATTATAAGATTGATCTGCGATCTGGTTATCATCAGTTGCGGATTAGAGACTCTGATGTAGAGAAGATGGCATTCAGGATGAGATATGGGCATTATGAGTTTCTTGTGATGTCGTTTGGACTAATGAATGCTCCAAGTGTCTTCATGGATTTGATGAATCACGTCTTTAGTGAGTACATCGATCGTTTCGTGATTGTCTTCATAGATGATATCCTGGTGTACTCGAAGAATTTCAAAGAGCATAAGGAACATTTGTGACTGGTGTTGCAGAAACTGAGAGACTCACAAATGTATGTGAAGTTCAGTAAGTGTGAATTTTGATTGGATAAGGTAATCTTTTTGGGTCATGTCATATCTGCACAAGGTATTTCGATGGATCCTAGTAAGGTCGAAGAAGTTCTTAACTGGGAGTGACCTAGGAATGTTTCTGAGATTCGTAGTTTCTTGGGTTTGGCTGGCTATTACAGACGTTTTATTGAGGGATTTTCTTCGATAGCCAAGCCGATGACACAACTAACCCAGAAGGATATAATATTTCTGTGGAAAGGTGAGTGTGAGTCGAGTTTCTGATTGCTTAAGGATAAATTGACTACTGCTCCTGTGTTGGCTTTTCCATTGGGTTCTGGAGGTTTTTTTGTTTGTTCCGATGCTTCCCTGAATGGCATGGGTTGTGTATTGATGCAGAACGGGCGTGTGATAGCCTATGCGTCTCTACAGTTGAAACCCCATGAGACGAGATACCCCGTTCACGATCTACAGTTGGCTACGATTGTTCTTGCCTTGAATATTTGGCGTCACTATTTGTATGATGAGAAATTTGTGGTGTACACGGACCACAAGGTCCTACAGTATATCTTCACTCAGTCAGATCTGAACATGCGGCAACATCGTTGGATGGAGTTGCTTAAAGATTTTGACTGTGAGATTCAGTATCAGCCTGGGCAGATAAACTTAGTAGCAGATGCTTTGAGTAGGAAAGCCCAGCTTGCGATGTTGATGTCGTTGAGTATAGAGGAGTTGGGGACTTCTGGATGGCGTTTTCAGTCGGATGATCAGTACTTTGTGGTTTCTTCATTTCAGGTTGAGCCACAGATTGTCGTAGACATTAGAGCAGCGCAGAGAACTGACCCGTATGTCCATGAGTTGAAGATTAAAGTCCAGAATGGTCAGTCGGAAGATTTTATTGTTGCTTCTTATGGATTCTTGAGATTTCGTGGTAAATTGTTTGTTCTGAATTTGATCGATTTGAAGGAAACCATCTTGAACGAGGCCCATTGTAGTCATTATAGTGTGCATCCGGGTTAGAAGAAGATGTACCATGCCTTGAAGTCGCACTACTGGTGGGAAGGCATGAGGAAAGATATTTCTGGATTTTTAGCTCGATGTTTGAACTATCAACAGGTCAAGGTCAAGAGAATGAGACCTGGTGGATTGCTAAAGAGTTTGGAAGTGCCTCAATAAAATTGGGAGCACGTGGCCATGGATTTTGTGACTCATCTTCCTCCATCGAGTAGGGGATGTAATGCGATCTGGGTTGTTGTTGACAGGCTTTCGAAGTCAGCCCATTTCATTCCCTATGATGTGAGATGTTCTATGAAGAAGATGGTGAGACTGTACATTGACCATGTAGTGAGATTGCATGGAGTGCCTGTTTCGATAGTGTCCGATGGAGATCCAAGATTTACTTCCCGATTTTGGAAGGGCTTGCAAGCAGCTATGGGTTCGAGATTGGCTATGAGTACAGCTTACCATCCAGATGGCCAATCCAAGAGGACCATTAAGACTTTAGAAGATATGCTGCGAGCTGTGTTGATGGATTTTAGCGATGGATTGCAGGATACCAACTATCGGGATGGCACCATTTGAGGCTTTGTATGGTCAAAAGTGTAGATCACCGATATGCTGGGAAGAAGTTGGTGAGAAACAGTTGTGTACTCCTGAGTTTGTGCAGCATATGAAAGATCAGGTTGAGCTGATTCAAAGTAGACTGAAGGCTGCACAAGATCATCATGCTAGTTATGCGAACAAGAGGTGCAGACTTTTGGAATTTCAGGTTGGCGATCGAGTGTTTTTGAAGGTTTCTCCTTTCAAGAGCGTGATGAGATTCAAACTTAAGGATAAATTATCTCCTAGATTTTTTGGTCCCTTTGAGAATTTTGAGAGGATTGGATCCTTGGCTTATCGATTGCAGCTGCCTGATTAGTTAGCAGCGATGCATGATGTGTTTCATGTGTCAATGTTGAGGAAATATGAGCCAGATCCGTCCCATGTTCTAAGAACAGATAAAGTGGAGCTGGATCAGACCCTGAGTTATGTCGAATATCTAGTGCAGATTCTGGATAGGAAAGAGAAGCAGCTGAGGAACAAGACTATTCCGATCATGATGGTCCAATGGAGCAAGCATGGTAAAGAAGAAGCTACCTGGGAAGTTGAAGAAAAGATGAGACAAAAGTGGCCTCATCTGTTTGAGAATTGGCAGTAGTATTCTAGGTAATTTTCTGGCTTGCAGATTCATGTTTTGAGTGTTTTGTATTCTTGAATTGTGGCTTTTGTTAAGCATTGAGACATGATGGGCAGATTGTTTTCTTTAGTTTTGGTGATTTTCTGGTGTTTTCCTCAGTTCTGATCTGTAGTTGCGAGTTGATTTCGAGGACAAAATCCTTTTCTAGTTGGGGAGAGTGTAAGGACTAGAAATTTGTTAATTGGTGATTAATTAATTAATCGGATCAGGAGGAGGCTTAACCAAGGGAGACATGAACTTTCGGGTTTTCAGATTTGAGAGAATTGGTCAAATCTGTTGAGGATATTCGGATTTTATGCAGAACAGATCATAGGTGAGTTGTTGGTCGCTATCGGGTGGTTTGGAATAGATCTGATTAGTGTTGAGTGAATTTAGTGTATCGGGAGCAGCTGGAGTTCAGATTTAGAGAATACCCCGCATGAGTGAGGTAGAGGCGCTGTGAAGACCGGGTTGGTTCACGGTTTGAGTAGACCGGTTCATTGTCTTTGGATTGAGTGAAATCTGGGTGTCCAGATCCAACCCTTGTGTTTATGAGCACGTTGTTATTATCGGTAGACAAAACGATATCGTTTTGGATTACCCGAGCAGACATGGTTTGAGTGTAAGTGATGCGATGTCGTTTGGCGGATACCAGATTTGACGCTGGCTGAGTGTATTAGATGTGGCGTCGTTTAGCAAATATCATATTTGATGAGAGCGGGACTTCAGTGCGACGTCGTATGGTGTAACGCTAAGATCTGAAGAGTCAGATCTGGTGAAATGTTCAGATCTGAATTTGTCGGTGGCACTATAGCAGATCTCGGGACTTAGTAATTGGTTTGACTTTGACTGAGTATACCTACAATACCTCAGTACAGCTTGCATCTTAACAGCAGAACATGCTTCCCAACTCCGCTCAAGTCTCTTACCGAGAAATCAAGGAAAAAACCACAAGAAAGGTTCTAATCTGTCAAGATACCTAAGAAAATCAACTCTGCCCAACTTACACGGCTCACGGCCTAAAGCTTCATAGCTTAGAACATCTACGTCTAACTAACAGAGCACTATCCTGCTCAAAGATAAAGTTAGGAATAAACTAACTCAAGAAGAACACGGTTACCTGAACTAGAGCTCAATTCTGCCGGAAATCGTGAACCTTAGCTCACACAAAAATCAGTGAGCAGATACAAGTATCCCAATACAAAAATAATATGCAAGTAACCACATAAATCATCAGCATGCATACAAACTGCTCAGCATGTCAGCACGCATACAGATACATCCTGGCCAATCTCAAAGCTGAAATATAATCTCACATCCGTACCTTAACTCCTCAGCAATAAATACCTCAAACAGATCGCACTAACAACACTTATTTAACGTCTCAGTGACAAAGGCTACACACTTTAACGTCTCAGTGCGAAAGACAACTAGACTTGTTTAACGTCTCTGTCCAAAGACTACAATGGAGAGTTTTGAATCACATTCACTCTATCTGTTTCGCTCATCTTTTCTAGTATGAGTGAATGTGTATGTGTGTGAGATTTATAGTGTAAGTGCTATCTCTCAAACATTAAATCTCACACACACTGGGAAGTGCTCGTAGCACGAGCTGGTTTCCTGCTATCTTCCCATGGTTGTGCTTACTTGTGATTTTCTGTTTTGTATTGGCACAACACTCTCTTTGTTATTACGCGCTCTCTTTTTTGTTTCATTGCGTCTTGTATATAAATCCTCTTAGAAGATTTATCTGTGAGACCCGAAATATTATTGGATTAATTGAGTTAATTAATCGGGTTTAGCATAGACCAGATTTGTCTTGAACAGATCTGTGATGGACCAGCTTTGAGCTGGTATGCTTAGTGAGCGTATCGGGTCAGATTTAGTATCAGAAGCAGCTCTGGGATGCTAGAGAGTTACCGTGGGAAGTGATCAGATTTGAGTGTTGGTCAGATCTGGTTGACTGTAGTCAGATGCGGAGATGAGATCTGGTAGTCGTGCACTAGTTTAGTTACGTGTGTTGGAGGTTCTACGCGGGTAACGATGCGACACCATTTTGGAGAAGAAACCAGATTTGATATAGCGCGTTGTAGTGTTACGTGGTTAGGTCCGGTTCGTGGTTCTGGGATAGAGCGGTGCGGTTTAGGGATTTCAGATGTGGCAGGTTGGTGAGTCAGATTTGAGAGAGCGATGCAACGCCGTGTAGCGATTCAGATTTGGTTAGCTGGATGATGTGTCCTAGCAAGCAAACGGTCCTCGGTGTGACGTTGTTTGGATAAGTTCAAGTCTGTGTTAGCATGGAGACCAGATCTGAAGTGTTACTCAGATCTGGGCAGATTTCAGACTTGAACTTGGTTTTGTTGGTGGTTACTGTTCCTCAGATTCCGACATATTTGAGTTATTAGTAGAGAACTTTGACTGGTCTCGCCATTGTTCCCGACACTTAGAAATATTTTCCGTGAGTTCATCTTGTCGTGATACCCAAGCTACTGTTCACCGAACCTTATCCTTTCCAATTGCCGACGGTAGTCAGCTCTGACCGACATGAGAGTGGTAGCGCTGGACTCCTCTTGATAAGACTGTCCTTCCTATACCTCTTTTGGAGATTTTGGAGGAGCTGGAGGTGGATCGTGAAGACATCTCCCTTGTGTAGTCTGTTAGCATAAGCGTCAGATCTGTCCTGCCATTCAGGTAGCTCGTTGGGGTAAGTGTTAGTTCCTACCTTGTGCTTCGTTTAGAGCTGTTTGTTGAGCTAGACGGATAGGAAAGAGCTGGTTGAGTTTGTAGCTCCCAGTTGTGAGTTCTGTGCTTTATGTCCCTGAGTTTGTGTTGTTGTTCTTGGTTTCTAGGTTTCAGATCTGGTTGCTTGGGACCATGTTGTGGTAATTGTAGCCCAAAACTAAGGTACGGATGTGAGCTTGTTTTACAACATTGAGATTTGGCATGGATATTGTGGTTTCTTGATGTCTCGTTGTGCCGTGTATGAGATCTGTGTTATTGCTGCTAGTTGTTGCATTCTTCCTGCTGCTGACCCATCGTCTAGGTAGATACTTCTCGCTACCCTTGGTTACTCCCCACTAGTTTCTTCCTCCTGTTGTCATGCACACATACAAAACAAGACAACAGCCGGATAAACTCCGGTGAGAACATTTCCCAGTATAATCAACAGGCATGAAAAATATCAATAAAACGAATAACAGTTTATCAACTGTAAAACAAATGCAATGCAATGAAATGATTCTGTTTCTCTTCTTCGATCTCAGAATTGATTCCATTTCAGTTCGATGCCATCAAGATTCGTATCCGATCTTGACATGAATATTCATCTATCGAAACCATCTCCGGCTTCGAAATTCAGGCCAACTCAGTCCTGGGCATTAGAATCAATTCAATTCTCTTTGTTATGCAATGTCATGCAAATATAAAAGATCCACTACCTGTGATGGATCGACACATACACAATTCAAGTTCTAAATCAAGAACAGTAATCAAACATGTATGTGATTTCAGCGGGATAACTCAAGAAAACTCATTCTTGAGTAATCTAATCCCTGACTTTACTGTCAAATTATACCTTCGTATTCTCTGTTTTCAAAGTACTTCACACAAACTCTGTTTCAACACTTCCTGAGAACTTCACAGAATCAAAGTCCGATATCTGTAGTCAAGATGTTCTCAATATTTCGAATTCAATCTTATTTATAGACAACGGTCCGGGATAACTCAAGAAAACTCATTCTTGAGTAATCTAATCCCTGACTTTACTGTCAAATTATACCTTCGTATTCTCTGTTTTCAAAGTACTTCACACAAACTCTGTTTCAACACTTCCTGAGAACTTCACAGAATCAAAGTCCGATATCTGTAGTCAAGATGTTCTCAATATTTCGAATTCAATCTTATTTATAGACAACGGTCTCTGTTCTTCTGCAGCATTTCCAACGTGTTCAATTCGAAGTCCACGTGTCATGCTGAGTATTTATCAACCGTTATAGGATAAACTCCACCGCTTCGATATAGGATAAACTCTCACCGCTCGAATCCAGCTTCTTCGATCAGTAGGTAGAGCGTATCCACTGTTCTTCGTGGTATAAAGAAATTCTCGCGACTGATGCTACTAAGTCTCACGACTAGAAGCCGTAGCTCTATTACGTTGGTGTAATATTCAGTCGCAACAAAACCAGCTTTCTCAATCAGCTGTCACATAACAACCAGTCGCTGTATTTCAATATCAAAACAACGCTGTATCAATTAACCCAGACGGCGACGTAATAGCCCAACAGCTGATTCCCGATCTCTACTGAAGGCACTCACCAGCTGGTCACACTAAAATATTTCATAGTTAAACAAACTCGGTCGCTGTTCAAAATAGTCATATTTCATTCCCTCGACTGGAAGTATCATTCTCTTGTTATTCAGCAGAAGCAACAACCAGTCGCAGCAAGAATCCAGTTGCAACAAGAATCCAGTCGCAACAAGAATCCAGTCGCAACACTTCTCAATCAAAACGATGTCGTTACAACTAATCTCAACGACGTCGTAACGTACAATCACACCTCTACTGAAATAAAACCAGCAGCTGGTCACTCTAATAATCAAACGACTGATTTCGCTACTTTATTCAAAACGGCATCGTATCGAGATTCCTGTTTCATAAGTTAAAACGATGTCGCATTGCTCCCTCTGCTGGAACCAAGTTTCACATACTTGCCTCGACTGATTTGCGTTCACAAGTAAAACGACGATGTCGCGCCTTCATCATCAAAACTAGTCGACATACTAACAAACCAGCAGGTGCATACACCAGCAGGTGCATAAGGAACTCTCGCTGCTGGTTCCCACGTGCGTAAAAGTAACCAACACGTGGCGCTTCCTCTTTGATCCTTGTATTCGCGCGTCTGCTTCCAGCTGCAACCAACACCAGCGCTTCGACTGAATTTCAAAATTCGACCAGTCGCGAGCTACAGTATCATTGACCCTCGTTGACTTTGCTACAGTAACCTGCTGCTGAACGATTTTATCAAATCGCTTCGTCTGGTCGCCACACTTAGCGAAATTCAACGATACCAAGTTCCTTAATCACCCAACACTTCCAGAAGAATCCGAGCTCATAATCAAGCTTCAACAAAATCTATCATCTGGAACTTCAAATCACTAAATTTCGATGTAATAATTTCGGGCATTACATTTCTCCCCCTCTAAAAATTCGAGTTCGTCCCCGAACTCATCAGCAGTCGCTATATGTATATAGGAATCATGTAACAAAACTTCGTGTCAATTAACACATAAGCAAGGAAATTGCACAAATAGCAGTTACCTGCAATAACATCATCAGGAGCTGCTTGTGCTTGTTCTTCAGTCAAAGCAAACACTCTTGCTTGCTGTTTAGGAGGTTGACTTACTGTTTGGCTTCCTCCTTGTCTACCCTGCTGCTGATTCTGGGGTTGAAATGAATTTACAGAGGAGGCTTGCCTTTCTGGCATTGGCACTATTCTCGTTGTTCCCGGATTCTGTGTATTCCCAGAATCACGTTGAGGACAAATTCGTGCAAAATGTCCAGGTTGATTGCAATTACGGCAATGACCAGACACTCCTCTACATTGTTCTGTAGCATGTCTGCCTCCACACTTGGTACAGTAATCACCGAATTTCTGTCCAGCTCCCAGTTGTTTGAATTCACTTGAACTGGAGGAGCTACTGGTACCTGAACGTTTAAATTATTTTCCTATTCCTGGAAAGAAAGTTTTCTTTCCACTACTACTGTTTCCAGCATCAAATCGAGGGGGCGGTGGAACTTGAAATTCCTCTTGTGATGCTCTTGCGTCTGGTGGTACAAATTGTGATCTACGTTGCCTTAGCAATCCAGCTTCTGCACCTTTTGCACGATTCAACGCATCGGCAAAAGTATTTGGTCGACCAGTGTTCACCAAAGTAAACACGTCAGGATTCAGGCCATTGATAAACTGATCAGCTTGTGCTTCATCGCTGATAGCAACATGTGGCGCAAATTTAAGCAAGATGGGATCCTTCCAATGGAAGAAGGGTAGACTTAGGAGATTGAGCTCCGAACTTCTAGAAACAAACCGGCAGCGTATTTTTCTTTACAATTTTCTGCATTCACGCATACAAGTTTTAAAACCAGTCCTAAGCTTTCAATTTTCAGAGAGTATTTCGGGTTTCTGTTGGTCCCATATTACGGGGTACCAGATCGTAAAAACACTCTGATACCAATTGTTGGGATCAATTTTCGAGGGCTGTTCGTGAGCTCTGCCACAACTCACGTAGGCTCTTACACAGTCGAAACACCAACCCCGTAAGTTACGTGCATTTAAATGTGTTAGGAGTTCAAAAACCAGCATGCAACTTGTGAAACCAGATCACCGTGAATCTGGACCAACAGCTCTGCGAGCTGGTCAAACACTAGCAATCTGGTTTTTCTTTAACTTGAGCTGCAATAGCTCAGTGTTCTTGAATGTTAGTGCACCGAGATACAGATTGAGTTATGAGTTAAAATCATGCGGAAACAAATCAAACTGAACTCTTATAATCGAAAGCTCTTTAAGCAGTTTTAAGCGTATTAAACAATCATGTTATGCGTATGAATGTAAGTGCGGAAAACAATACAAAAAATACGCTGCAATTTTTTTATGGAAGTTCGGAGCTGAATCTCCTACGTCTCCCCTTCTTCCTCAATGGAAGGTTTCTGTGAGGCTCTCTGCTCACAATTAATCCTCTAATCTCAATCAGTGGGTTATTAATTTAAACTAAACAAGTTTATTAAATGTAATCTGGTTCGTATATAAGAGAATAAAATTTTCAGCAGAAGCGTTGTTTCGACCAGCAGAAGTTTAAAGGAGAATTCAGCTTGTATCGTAAACTTTATTCATTTATGAAAACACATCATTGTTCTCGGCAGGTACAAGTTAAGTTTACTAATACACGCTTAATTCTTACATACAAAACCAGATTTGAGTAACCTAAGACCAACTGTCAAAACAAAACTATCAGCTGGTGTTCATTTTTCCTGCTGCTGACCCATCGTCTAGGTAGTTACTTCTCGCTACCCTTGGTTACTCCCCACTAGTTTCTTCCTCCTGTTGTCATGCACACATACAAAACAAGACAACAGCCGGATAAACTCCGGTGAGAACATTCCCAGTATAATCAACAGGCATGAACAATATCAATAAAACGAATAACAGTTTATCAACTGTCAAACAAATGCAATGCAATGAAATGTTTCTGTTTCTCTTCTTCGACCTCAGAATTGATTCCATTTCAGTTCGATGCCATCAAGATTCGTATCCGATCTTGACATGAATATTCATCTATCGAAACCATATCCGGCTTCAAAAATCAGGCCAACTCAGTCCTGGGCATTAGAATCAATTCAATTCTCTTCGTTATGCAATGTCATGCAAATATAAAAGATCCACTACCTGTGATGGATCGACATTACACAATTAAAGTTCTAAATCAAGAACAGTAATCAAACATGTATGTGATTTCAGTGGGATAACTCAAGAAAACTCATTCTTGAGTAATCTAATCCCTGACTCTACTGTCAAATTATACCTTCGTATTCTCTGTTTTCAAAGTACTTCACTCAAACTCTGTTTTAACACTTCCTGAGAACTTCACTGAATCAAATTCCGATATCTGTAGTCAAGATGTTCTAAATATTTCGAATTCAATCTTATTTATAGACAACGGTCTCTGTTCTTCTGCAGCATTTCCAACGTGTTCAATTCGAAGTCCACGTGTCATGCTGAGTATTTATCAACCGTTATAGGATAAACTCCACCGCTTCGATATAGGATAAACTCTCACCGCTTCGAATCCAGCTTCTTCGATCATTAGGTAGAGCGTATCCACTGTTCTTCGTGGTATAAAGAAATTCTCGCGACTGATGCTACTAAGTCTCACGACTAGAAGCCATAGCTCTATTCCGTTGGTGTAATATTCAGTCGCAACAAAACCAGCTTTCTCAATCAGCTGTCACATACGACCAGTCGCTGTATTTCAATATCAAAACAACGCTGTATCAATTAACCCAGACGACGACGTAATAGCCCAACAGCTGATTCCCGATCTCTACTGAAAGCACTCACCAGCTGGTCACACTAGAATATTTCATCATTAAACAAACTCAGTCGCTGTTCAAAATAGTCATATTTCATTCCCTCAACTGGAAGTATCATTCTCTTGTTATTCAGCAGAAGCAACAACCAGTCGCAGCAAGAATCCAGTCGCAACAAGAATCCATTCGGAACACTTCGCAATCAAAACGATGTCGTTACAACTAATCTCAACGACATCGTAACTTACAATCACACCTCTACTGAAAGAAAACCAGCGGCTGGTCACTCTAATAATCCAACAACTGATTTCGCTACTTTATTCAAAACGGCATCGTCTCGAGATTCCTGTTTCATAAGTTAAAACGATGTCGCATTGCTCCCTCTGCTGGAACCAAGTTTCACATACTTGCCTCGACTGATTTGCGTTCACAAGTAAAACGATGACGTCGCGCCTTCTTCATCAAAACCAGTCGACATACTAACAAACCAGCAGGTGCATACACCAGCAGGTGCGTAAGGAACTCTCGCTGCTGGTTCCCACGTGCGTAACAGTAATCAACACGTGGCGCTTCCTCTTTGATCCTGTATTCGCGCGTCTGCTTCCAGCTGCAACCAACACCAGCGCTTCGACTGAATTTTAAAATTCGACCAGTCGCGAGCTATAGTATCATTGACCCTTGTTGACTTTGCTACAGTAACCTGCTGCTGAACGATTTTATCAAATCGCTTCGTCTGGTCGCCACACTTAGCAAAATTCAATGATACCAAGTTCCTTAATCACCCAACACTTCCAGAAGAATCCGAGCTCATAATCAAGCTTCATCAAAATCTATCATCTGGAACTTCAAATCACTAAATTTCGATGTAATAATTTCGGGCATTACAATCGCATTCGTTTATTGCTGATGCATTTGTGGTTGAGCATGGTCTACGTACCACATCTTTGTGCGATGTTGTGTCTGTTGCGACTCCTGCTGGCGCGAGCATGTTCTCCCAAGAGATTTTGTTGAATGGCGTTCTTAGGTTTGGTGAGAATGATTTGGTAGCGAACCTGATTAGGCTAGTGTTGTGGGATTTTGACTGCATAGTGGGAATGGACGTGCTGTCTAGTTATATGGCCAATGTGGGTTGTTCCATGGTGTGGTGCGTTTTAGGTCCCAGTCTAGCAAGAAATGGAATTTCTATGACCATGATTCCTAGTCGAAGATTCCTTTAATCTGCGATGAAGATGTTTAGCCTGTTGTCGTTGGACAGCGTAGGGTTGATGATCTATGCCCTAGATGCATCTTTTTCTTCGTGTGTGGAGCTTAATGACATCCCGGTCGCTCGTGATTTCCCTGATGTGTTTGAGGAGATTCCTGGTTTTCTTCCAAGAAGGGAGATTGACTTTAGCATTGAGTTGGTACCTGGTACAGCTCCGATCTCGCGTGCCCCTTATCGTATAGCGCCTGCGGAGTTGAGGGAGCTTAAAGTGCAGCTTAGCGACTTGTTGGAGAAGGGATTCATTAGGCCGAGCATGTCCCCGTGGGGAGCACCTATCTTGTTTGTAAAGAAGAAGGATGGTTCGATGAGGATGTGTATCGACTTCCGGCAACTGAATAAGGCAACAGTGAAGAATAAGTACCCTTTGCCGAGGATCGATGATTTGTTTGACCAGTTGGAGGGTTCAGTCGTGTATTCGAAGATCGATCTACGTTCGAAGTACCATCAGTTGTGCATTAGAGAGAAAGATGTTGCGAAAACTACGTTTCATACGAGGTACATGCATTATGAGTTTTTGTTTATGCCTTTTGGTTTGACGAATGCCCCTGCAGTTTTTATGGATTTGACGAATCGCGTCTTTTGAGAGTTCATCGATCAGTTCGTGATTGTGTTTATCGATGATATTTTGTTATACTCAAAGACTCTGATGGAGCATAAGGAGCATTTGAGATTGGTTCTCCAGACGCTTCGAGACTCGCAGCTGTATGCTAAGTTTTCCAAGTATGAGTTTTGGTTGGACAGAGTTGTATTTCTGGGTCATGTCATTTCAGCGGAAGGTATTTCTGTGGATCCCAGTAAGTTAGAGGCTATTGTTAACTGTGAACGTCTAAAGAATGTTTCGGAGATTCGTAGCTTCTTGGGTTTGGCTAGCTATTATCGACGCTTTATATAGGGATTCTCTAGTATAGCTAAGCCTATGACGCAGTTGACCCAGAAAGACAACAGATTTGTGTGGACTGAGCAATGTGAGAGAAGTTTTCTGTTGCTCAAGGAGAAGCTAACTTCTGTGCCTGTGTTAGCTTTGTCGTGTGGTTCAGGTGGTTTTGTGGTGTGTTGATGCAGAATGGTCGAGTCATTGTGTATGCATCTCGTCAGTTGAAACCGCATAAGACTCGATACCCAGCTCATGATTTGGAGTTGGCAGCAATGGTCTTTGCCTTGAATATTTGGCGTCACTATCTGTATGGAGAGCAGTTGTGGTGTATACAGACAACAAGAGCCTTCAGTACCTCTTTTCACAGTCAGATTTGAACATGATACAACGTAGATGGATGGAGCTGCTTAAGGATTTTCATTGTGAGATCCAATATCAGCCTAGGAAAGTGAATGTAGTTGTTGATGCATTGAGCAGAAAGGCTCAAGTAGCAATGTTGGCTTCGTTGTAGATTTCGAAGGTCCATGAGCACCTTAGTACTACTGGTTGGCGGTTCTACCCAGCTGAGGATTATGTTGTGGTGTCTTCTTTTCAAGTTGAGCCACAGATTGTTTCGATTATTAGAGCAGCTCAGAGAAAGTGAATGTAGTTGTTGATGCATTGAGCAGAAAGGCTCAAGTAGCAATGTTGGCTTCGTTGTAGATTTCGAAGGTCCATGAGCACCTTAGTACTACTGGTTGGCGGTTCTACCCAGCTGAGGATTATGTTGTGGTGTCTTCTTTTCAAGTTGAGCCACAGATTGTTTCGATTATTAGAGCAGCTCAGAAAATAGATCCATCTATCCATGAATTGAAGTTGAAGGTTAGAGCTGGACAGCTGGAGGATCATTCTGTCTCATCTGATGGTTGTTTGAGATTTCGTGGCAGGTTGATAGTGCCAAATCTGATAGATTTGAAGGAGGAGATCTTGAGAGAATCTCACAGTAGTAGACACATTGTTCATCCCGGTGCAAGGAAGATGTACCATGCCTTGAAGCCGCAATTCTGTTGGATAGGTCTGAAGAATGATGTTGCTGATTTTGTGGCGCAATGTCTGAATTGTCAGCAAGTTAAGGCTGATAGGATGAGACCTGGTGGTCATTTCAGAGACTGGAAGTGCCCCAGTGGAATTGGGAGCACATATCAATAGATTTTGTGACCCATTTGCCTCGTTCCAACAGAGGTTGTGATGCTGTGTGGTTTATTATTGATAGATTGTCGAAGTCTTCTCACTTAATTCCCTACAATATGACGTTTTCTTTGAAGAAGATGACGAAGCTGTACGTAGATTTTGTGGTGAGATTGCATGGAGTGCCTGTTATCATTTTTTCAGATCGTGAACCGATATTTACTTCCAGGTTTTAGAAGAGTTTGCAATCAGCTTTGGGTACTAGATTGGCTATGACTAAAGCGTATCACCCCCAGACAGATGTCAATCTGAGATGACTATCCAGATTTTAGAGGATATGTTGAGAGCTGTTGTGATGGATTTCAGTGGTAGCTGGCAAGATTCGTTGTCTTTGGTTGAGTTTTCGTATAATAACAGCTATCAGATCACAACTGGTATGGCGCCATTTGAGGTTTTGTATGGCAGGAAGTGCATATCGCCGATTTGTTGGGAAGAAGTGGGGGAGAAGCTTCTTGAGCGGCTCTTGAGCTGCTTCGAGGCTCCAGCTTTGCTCCATTCCCAGCTGGTTCCCAACCAACTGGTTGACATATCTGTGAGATGAGGCTTCTCACAGATATCATACGGCCGGCTGGTTTGTCTGCTCCCGGCTGGTCTTCTTATATATAAGCTGGTTTCTCCTTAACCAGCTGGGCTCTATTCTTATCGTCAAGAGCCACTGTGTGCTTGCTAGTTCTCTTGATACATTCGGACACCTCTTCCAAACCATCAACAAGCACACTGTTAATCAGTTCTAATTCAGTCTACCCAAGGACTGAGATTCCTATGATGAACTGATTATTTCCGTGCTCAATGATCAAGCGTGCACTTGATCACTGCTCTTGTATACAGCTTCGCACTCAAACACGCCCTTTGTGCGCTGCACTTGATCTGCACTCGAGCAATTCTGCGCTTTCATCCTCTGCACTTCAACTCTGCTCTTGATTCTGCGCTTGAACTGCTCTTCTTCTTTACCAAGCTGGTAAACCAGCATGAAGTCTTCTACGACCTAGTAAAGACAGTGATGTTCCATCTCGGGCGTCCCCTTACTGTACCAGCAACGATATCTTCAACTCGACCAGCTTGGACGTCTCCTCACTGTTCCAATATCTCCCTATTTCCTCAATCAAGTGCACTGCACATATCACTAAAGCCGTTAGTCAAATGTAGAAGATTTTATGTGAATCAAAACTTAGATTTTGATCTATTAGAAACAGATCCAACAATTTGTTAATATAATCAGTTATTAAAGTTCAAGAATATTAAAGTAATTAAACAGTGCATGTGAACCATCACGCACATGATTGCTAATAATATTGTAAAACATATATTACCATGAAAAAAATTAAACAAAATTAACTCAACGAATTGATAGTAACATTGTTATGGATGAAAAATACAATTTATTTTTGTATTTCATATGTATATTTTCGTATTCGTTTAATGGGCCCCTTTTTGCATGACTTTGGCGTTGACGTCACATGTCTCCGGTTAATTATTTTTCTTAGCCTTCGCCTCAAAAATCGGCCTGATCCAAGACATGCATTGAAAACAAATGCATTAGATGCATTTGCGGGAAACAAAAAAATATGATGCATGTGAAAGGAATTAATGTAGAGAAAGGTGTATGTTGGCTAGGCATGCTTAACGGTTACATGGTTCCAGTTCTGGAGTATCTCCAACCGGTTCCGGATCAGGTGGAATCGGAATCGATTGGATCAGGTTCTAACCGGTTCCCATTCGATTCCGATTCCGAGGTAAAAAGCTCGCAACAGGAACAATCCACTACAAAATTCGATAATGGATGAACCAGTTCCCAACCCAATTATTTTAAAATAATTTAATCTTAATAATTAGTAAGTAAATCAATTTTTCTTTTAAGTGTTTTGAAGAGAAAAATTTATCAGATTAAGATATATAACTGCAGTCATTGATCAAATAAAATTGAGAAAACAATATTTTCGGGGGTTTAAAACCAAAAGTTATTAACAAAGTAGCCGAGTTTGCATTTGGTCGTTGAAGTATTCATGTTTGGGTTTCGAACTTTTAGGCTAGGTTGTGTTTTTATTCTAACTTCTACATTTCTTTTCACACTAACACACTTCAAAAAAGGACAATTGCAAAACATGACCCATGGGACAGAAAGACATGACAAACTTGGGATTATGATTATTTTCCCTGTTATTGTGTTTTCTAAATAATGGCAATTACAACATGACCCATGGGACAGAAAGACATGACAAACTTGGGATTATGATTATTTTCCCTGTTATTGTGTTTTCTAAATAATGGCAATTACACGACAATTGTTGTGTTTAAACCTACCTAACGGGGCGGGTTTAGATCCGTTAAGTGGGTTTGGGATGTAGCGACCAGTACGGTCACGAATCTTGCCGCCATTATATTTTTTATTATATTGAATAATAATAGACACCTTAATCTAGCTCATAATATTTTATAATTCCAATTGTTTATAATTCAAATTATTTTATTTAATAAAGACATGTTTAGTATGAAAATATATAATTTTAAAAAAATTTTGTGAATTTATTATGAATAAATAGATTTCAAGTCGAGGTAATATCCTTTTTTTCTTTATTATTAGTAAATAATAATATAAGTTTGGATTGTTATTTCAGTGAATTACTAATTTTTAAACTTTTTTATTTTTATTATCAATAAAATTTTATAATGTATATTTTATCGGGTCTAACTCATCGGGTTTCAGAAAGGCCGGGTCTTGTGTTTGACTATAGCCTGATAATTTTGAATAGAGGAATTAGCTACCGTAACATCCTTAAGCAGCGTTAGTTAGGAGTGCACATGATATGGTTCAAACCCGAACATTGAATATTCAAACCAGAAAAAAAAAACGAAATATTAGACGGACTATTTTCAAATTTCTTTGCTTTGGTTTTAGAACTTAAAACTGATATTATTATGGTTTTGTTATAATTATATACAATTAAAAATCTAACGACTTTTTAACCCGAATTTAATAAAATAAAAATTTTATCTATATTTAAGAATATTAATAACTAAATTTAATTCTAGTGGTTCTTTTTATGTGTTTTGTTAAATTGTATAAACTAATTATTTACCAAGCAATATATTATATATAGCCTATATGGATTTAGTACAACTATAAATGTATAATATAGATCTCACACAAAATTAAATAAGATAACTTAGCTATCCAATTCTATAATGCTAAACACCAAACATAATAGATTTTATAGAAAACAAATTAAAATGATCAACTTACGGTTTCTAAATTTCTTACTATTAACATATATATAATATGATTCAATTGAATTTTGTTACCAAACCATATAAAACCGATCACATAAACCAAATTATTGCTATAAAACCGGATGAATGGTTTGTTTATCAGACCGAACTTTTCTAAAATGGTAAACCGAAAAACTGAACCATAATTACGTAAAACCGGATCAGACCGGCCGAGCAGGGATTATATGTCTCAACACAACAATGCCAACTTCATTAAAACGAACCATGCATGACTCTTGTTTTAATGTACAAACATAAAACTACATGATCAAACCCTCACACCACATACACTAATATTGAAAGTTACAACTCCAATTACATTTACAGACAGACACATTCTGAAATGGTGAAAGCCAATACGAAGCTAGTGAAATTTGTGATGGTTTAACTGCGCTGAAGCCCAAGCATTGGTTCGTTGTTCTATTTCAATCATATCGATCGGCAACAAGGAGGCCATACAGGGCAGTAATCACAACGGGACGGTCGAGGAGAATTTATATTCTTTGGCGACACAATTTTCGTCTCTCCGTCAACTGCAAGATATATGAACAACATGAAAAAGAAACATATAATTAACCTATGACCAAGATAAACATCAGGCGATATTTATGTTGTCAATTATTAGTTCACTTGTTAATACCATCTGGATTTGAGGTAGCAGGGATCTTTAAATCCCTAGTAGCTGCCACCACCGAAACGACGCAGAACATTAGTATAAATGATGTCGTAAGACGAAGAAGAATTTTGTTTGAAGACATCTTTTTATGTCTAATTGATTCACTGGAGAAGGAAAAGGTGTTGTAGATCGAGTGCTTCATGTCATGAATTTGGTTTCATGCCATTTTATATGTGGGATGAACGAAGATTAGAATTTTTTTTAAAGTAAAGATTTGTCAGATTTTCTTTGCAAGCCTTACTTTTCCTTCCTCCCGTCATCTTTTAGTGTTATCATAATTATTAGTGTTTAGTGGTGAAATTTTTCATTCAGCACATTCTATCCCACCAGACTATTAAACATTGGTTAACTTTTGATTGGGAAAATATATACTTTCGAATTTCGATATTATATGATTCAAACTTAGTTTATACTTTAGGACGATGTGACAATGAAAGAAACAATAATTTTTACGTAAATAAGTTCATCGTAATCATCTTCACATAATCGAACTTTAGATTTTGATACCTTTTGGTGATTTTGATTATGGCTCATTTAATTCCATACCTTTTTGGCGATTCTGATTATGGTTCATTTATCCAACACGTGAAGCCAGAAGGTTTGTTTTGCCTTTAATAAATATGATAAAATAACCCCTAAAACAAGCAGCCTGGCATTTTAATGGACGGAAATTAATATCTCTTCTCTCATCAAAATAAAACATGAATAGTTTTATGGATTCCTAAAACAAACTAAATAATTTATTAATATAATAGTTATTAAAGTTCAAGAATATTAATGTAATTAAACAGTGCATGTGAACCATCACGCACATGATTGCTAATAATATTGTAAAACATATATTACCATGAAAAAATTAAACAAAATTAACTCAACGAATTGATAGTAACATTGTTATGGATGAAGAATACAATTTATTTTTGTTTTTCATATGTATATTTTCGTATTCATTTAATGGGTACCTTTTTGCATGGCTTTGGCGTTGACGTCACATGTCTCCGATTAATTATTTTTCTTAGCCTTCGCCTCAATAGGCGGCCTGATCCAAGATATGCATTTGGGGAAACAAAAAAACATATGATACATGTGAAAGGAATTAATGTAGAGAAAGGTGTATGTTGGCTAGGCATGCTTAAGGTTCCAGTTCTGGAGTGGCTCCAACCGGTTGCGGATCAGGTGGAATCGGAATCGGAATCGGTTGGATTAGGTGGAATCAGAATCGGTTGGATCAGGTTCTAACCGGTTTCCGTTCGGTTCCGATTCTGAGGTAAAAAGCTCGGAACCGGAACAATCCACTACGAAATTCGATAATGGATGAACCGGTTCCCAACCCAATTATTTTAAAATAATTTAATCTATTCAAAATAATTAGTAAGTAAATCAATTTTTCTTTTAAGTGTTTTGAAGAGAAAAAAATATCAGATTAAGATATATAATTGCAGTCATTGATCAAATAAAATTTAGAAAACATATTTTCGGGGGTTTAAAACCAAAAGTTGTTAACAAAGTAGCCGAGTTTGCATTTGGTCGTTGAATTATTCATGTTCGGGTTTCGAACTTTTAAGATAGGTTGTGTTTTTATCCTAACTTCTACATTTCTTTTCACACTAACACACTTCAATATGGAAATAAATGAAAGGGGTTGGGGTATTTATAGGTTTTTTTTTGAAAAAAATGGTCAACCCACCGGTATATATATGGATCCGGACCAGGTTCCGGGTTACCATTTCCATAACTTGTAACCGTCCCGTATACATATGAGTTCGGTCAGGTTTCGGGTCAAACCCATTGCGATTAACCAATCCATTGGCCACTGACCGTGTCTGGTTTGGGTCGCGAGTAAACCCGGCCCGTGGCCAGGTCTATGTGCTATATGGTTACAAAAATCAACAAGTTCGGTTTATTACATAACAACATGCATAGAACAGACATATCCAATTCATAACTGTAATATATGGTAAAAAAATAATGTCCCATTCTATTGGCGTAAGATGGATTCAGATCGTGCTTCTGACTTACAACGGAAGTTTTAAACATTTTTGTCGATTGGTGTGAACGGTCAATGTGAGGAATCAGATTTCAAGATTTGTGATTAATCAGATTTTGGAGTAGGATTAGTCACGAGAATTAAGATTTTTTGATTTCGGGAATTTCGTATTTTTGGTGAAATCTGATTTGAGGAAATTTCAGATCTCTCGTAGAGTATTCCAGATTTTAGTTCGGGTGAAATCTGGTAACGATTTGGAGTTGATTATAGAAATCTGTTTTCCTTGGCGTTGCGTGAAGTGCCGCGAGTTTTGAGTGTAACGCTGCGTTTTACTGAGATCTGGATAGTCGAGAGTGCAACTCTTATGTTTCGCATTTCCAGATGTCAACGATGGTCAATGGAATTGTAGCGGGTGATCGCTGGATTGAGAGATCTGGTTTCGTTGTATCGAACACGGGTGATGGTTCGCGTGAAGAGATCTGCTGACGTAAACAGATTTCACGTGTTGATCAACACGTAGAGTTGACGTCTGGTGTAGCGCTTTTAGTTGAGAGATCTGTTTTTAAGCGCTAGCGTTGTAATTTGAGGAGAGATCTGTTTTGCTGTGCGACGTCGTTTAGCATTATGCGTTGCTAAGGCATAGAGATCTGTTTTAGTGTTAGCGCTGAGATCTGTTGTGTGAGCGCTAAGATCTGTTTTGAGTGATGCGGCATCGTTCCAGTTAGTTGCTGGGTCGTCGGTTTGGATTTCCAGCGTTTAGCGTGTTTTGTATTGCGCGAGCGAGAGATCTGGTGGTTGTTGGCATTGTGGAGAGATCTGTTCGAGCGATGAGATCTGTTTGAGCGATGAGATCTATTTTATAGAAACGCTGTCGTTTTGATTTTAGCGCGAGCGTTTTGAATTAACGATGTGAAGTCTGTTTGATTGTGAGCGCTGGATTGTGAAATCTGGTTGGCGCTACTTCTCGTTGCAGGGATCTGTTTTTGTCGGTGTTAGACTTATGCAGTAGCGATTGAATTGAGGATTTAAATACAAGTGTTGAATTGCACTTAGAGCATTTTAGCACCCGATATTTCTTATCCTCTTCTCTATCGAAACCCTTGACTTGCTACTGTTCACCGTAGCTTTACATTGCCGATTTCCGTCGTTTACAACCTCTGTTTTTTAAATCCTGGTGGCGTTGAACTCCCCTAGCTTAGCTCTTTCGATTGCTACCCATTTTGAACCCTGATTTAACGTTGGAGTAGAGGCGCGAAGCTGTTGGTGTTCGAAGCTTTTGGAGAAATCTGTGCCGTGCGTTTTTCCTGCGGGTTTAAGCTTTTGGGTGAGCATTCCTCGTTGTTTTTAACCTTACTCTTGTTGTTAGTACCTACGTAGCTAGGTAGATCTTGTGTTGAGTTCTGGCCGTAGGTTTAAGAGCGTGCAGGTTCAGATTTGAGCTAAGATGTTGAGTACCTTGCACAGATTTCAGTTCCAGGAAGCCTGCTGCCGCGATTTTCGAACCAGGTGAAAGCTGGTTGCTGGCCGTGTGTTTTTCGTGCCTTTTTGTGAAATCAGTGAGGTAGAATTTGTGGAATTGAGGTACGAATTGAGCAGACTTAGCAGCTTTAGGCTTGAACATGCTATGATTGATGTTGTGAGACTTGCCGTTGTGTCTTACGTGAAACTGACATGTTGAATTGATTGATATATGTTCTGTTTTACGTATTGTGCATTGTATGCATTGAGCATTGATATTGATTGGCATACATGCATACATATTGAGCCTTTGACAGATTGATTTGATGACCTTATTGGGTGCCACGGTTTGACTGGTCGACTGATGAGTCGTGCCCGAAAAGTCCAACGCTATCATCGGAGTGGTGACTACCGGATTCGAGTGTCTACCACCGAGCTGTGATGGGCTTACGGGCCCCGACGATCGCGGACCGATGATTTCCACCGTCTGATTGGCTGTGCGTGGTATGGAGGCTTGATTTGATTTGCCAGTTGATAGACTGGTCTAGCTATCCGATTCTTTGATAGCCCTCATGCATTCATAACATTGATTTATGGCATGTTGCATGTTTAGCTGTTTTGATAGCTCTTCGTACTGAGGCTTGACCTCGTATTTTGTTTTCCTGCTTTTGTGTCTTGGGTCTGCGTTACCCATTTGCAGGATCTTCAGGTAGCCAGGCTGGACAGAGTGGAGTTTCAGCTGGTCGATCCCCTTTCCCATGAGTCCCAGTTATATTTATGATATGTATTAAACCGAGAAATGCCCCGTGTTTTTATGTATTGGGGATCAGTCTTCGATTTGAATTGTTGTTGTTACCTGTTTGTATATGTTTGAGTTAACTTATATTTTGATTATCGATATTTTGAATGTAGGTTTGTACATTCAGGCCCAAATGATTTCGAAAAATTTTTAAGCTCTGATTTTAAGCTTCCATGTTTATGCGCTTATTATGTGTTAATTGTGAGTAATTAGCACGGGTCCTGACAGTCAAGGCGGTCGGGCTCATACGTTATAGGTATCGGAAATTAGAACATCATATATAGGATATTAGATCTCGTTACCTTACTGGAGATAAATGTCCGGCTCCAACCAATCCGTTCTTTACACGGATATTTCCCTTTGATTGGTTGGCTCATGAACGGTTCTCCTAATTAGGTCCGTGTTCGGAATCCAGGTTCCCTCTACAAGCTTGCACTAGAAATATTGTGATTTTTGCGTAGACATCTTCTACCGGAGGTGATGAACGCATAGGATGGTGACCAAACTCTGGGGACGGAAAGTGGCAGCACACGTCGTATGAGAGGGAGGAGTGGCGGCGGCCGATGTGGCGCTTCAATGGAGCGAAGTCAGCGGAAATGGAGGCGGCGCACTAGGGTGGCATCGTCTAGGGTTTGTGGAGGGGAGGCTAGGGCTCAACTCTTGCGCAAGATAAATGTTTATGTTATGATATTGTAGTGTTTTACAAATGATCCTTAGTATGTCATATTTGTAGGACAAGAAATCTAGATGGCGTCCTATTGACTCAAAACTAGTTAGAGTCCATCGTTGTGCTATCATCGCAATCCCGATAAACAATCAGGTATCTTCGATTAACTCAGTATTCAAAACTGTTTATTACAATGTGGAATCAAATTCCTCAACCACCGATTCTAAACGTGACATCTTCTATCTCCACCACTGTTTATGAAAGTCATACTCTAGCTAAAGCTCTCTCCCGACATACTCAACACATTGAGTCTCATATCTTTACAATAATTAGGAAACCAGTACTTGTATTACCATCAATGGTTCAGAGATACAGCTAGGTTTAGAGATACAGCTAGCCATGGGCTCACAACTCCATGTGTCTGGGATAACATATTCGGCCATTTACCTATCAAACCACGGTAAAACTTCTAGCAACAATGCCCATGATTCCCTAGATATCACTGGTAGTGCCTAAAAGAACCAGTAGGTAATGGTTAACGTACTATACGGTTCCTTCACATCAAATATCTCGATCGAATCAACGATCATTGGTGAATTTAGAATCGTTACTGATTTGAAGCTATGCAATACATCTTTGAGAGGACCTGGATAGAAAGACTCCATGAAGCTTCTCACTATTCCCTGAGATTGGGTTTGATCCTTTCCTGCGCAGCTTAGGTGGAAGTTGAAGAAGGCCTCCCCAAAAGGTAAAGGAGGCGTGCAAAGGTATCCTCGGGCCGGACGGAGATTGGCCCCCAAGTGCAAAGGCAGAAGGGAGCTTGACTGCAAGACCCAGCCGTCGAGCAGAGACGAAAGTTGGGCTTAGTGATCCGACGATGCTGAGTGGAAGGGCCGTCGCTGAATAGACAAAAGTTACTCTAGGTGTGACAGGCTGCACATAGTTGGCAACAACAAAAGCTGCAAAAAATACAGCCACAATACTACTGGAGAGTATGGCTTCAATATTTCCCATAAGCAATCATTTATATATACATAAAATATCTATGTAAATGAATCGGGACGACTACTCTATTGAAATAACTCTGTCGATAAAATCCAATATTCCAGATAGACTCGCTCTTCTGAATAAAATAACTTCCCTGGATAAAATGTAGTTTTCCCTAGCTAATATTGACTTTATTGGATAAATATTCTTCCTGGTTAAAATGAATAAAATTACTTAATGTACATCTTTCGGATAACGTGTTCCCAGATTAAACTAATTTTCCAGAATAATAAAATATTTCCTTTGCTTAACGTACATATTTTGAACCACCTATTTCTTCCGGATAAAATAGCTCTCTGTTTTCTAGATCTAGAGGAGGTTCCGGACATTTTATATTTTATATGGTAGGAAGGGATGACCCGACAAGCCTAGTGCATTTTGATATAGTCTCTACAAAAGAAACATGCTTTCTTCAGAATGTAGCTATTGAACACACTTCCAACTAAATATTATCAGACTAAGATATATAATTGCAGTCATTGATCAAATAAAATCGAGAAAACAATATTTCCAGTCATACAATCTGCAAGTTTTCCATTCTTTTCGGGGTTTAAAACCAAAATTGTTAACAAAGTAGCCCATTTTGTGTTTGGTCGTTGAAGTATTCATGCTTGGGTTTCAATCCGTTAAGCTAGGTTGTGTTTGAGATTTTGGTATTTTTCCGTTGGACTTTTGCTGTTTTATCACATCAATATTTTTTAGTCTAACTTTGACATTTCTTTTGTCACACTAACACACTTCAAAAAAGGACAATTGCAAAACATGACCGAACTCATGGGATAGAAACACATGACAAACTTGGGATTTTGACTATTTTCCCTGTTATTGTGTTTTCTAAATAATGGCAATTACACGAAAATTGTTGTGTTTAAACCTACCTAACGGGGCGTGTTTAGATCCATTAAGTGGGTCCGGGGACGTAGCGACTTGCACCGGCACGAATCTTGCCGCCATTATATATCTTATTATATTGAATAAATAATAGACACCTTAATCTAGCTCATAATATTTTATAATCTAATTGTTTATAATTCAAATTATTTTATTTAATAAAGACATGTTTAGTATGAAAATATATAATTTTAAAATATTTTTGCGAATTTATTATGAATAAATAGATTTTAAGTCGAGGTAATATCCTTTGTTCTTTATTATTAGTAAATAATAATATAAGTTTGGATTGTTATTTCAGTGATTTACTAATTTTTAAACTTTTCAATTTTTATTATCAATAAAATTTTATAATGAATATATTTTATCGGGTCTAACTCATCGGGTTTCAGAAAGGCCGGGTCTTGGGTTTGATTATAGCCTGATAATTTTGAATAGAGGAATTAGCTACCGTAACATCCTTAAGCAGCGTTAGTTAGGAGTGCACATGATATGTTTCAAACCCGAACATCGAATATTCAAACAAAAAAAAAACCGAAATATTAAACGGACTATAATTCAAATTTATTTACTTTGGTTTTTTAACTTAAAACAGATATTATTATGGTTTTGTTATAATTACATACAATTAAAAACCTAACGACTTGTTTAACCCGAATTTAATAAAATAAAAATTTTATCTATATTTAAGAATATTAATAACTAAATTTAATTCTAGTGATTCTTTTTATGTGTTTTGTTAAATTGTATAAACTAGTTATTTACCAAGCAATATATTATATATAGCCTATATGGAATTAGTACAACTATAAATATATAATACAGATCTCACTACAAAATTAAATAAGATAACTTAGCTATCAAATTCTATAATGCTAAACACCAAACATAATAGATTTTATAGAAAACAAATTAAAATGATCAACTTACGGTTTCTAAATTTCTTACTATTAACATATATATAATATGATTCAATTGAATTTTGTTACCAAACCATATAAAACCGATCACATAAACCAAATTATTGCTATAAAACCGGATGAATGGTTTGTTTATCAGACCGAACTTTTCTAAAATGGTAAACCGAAAAACTGAACCATAATTACGTAAAACCGGATCAGACCGGCCGAACAGGGATTATATGTCTCAACACAACAATGCCAACTTCATTAAAACGAACCATGCATGACTCTTGTTTTAATGTACAAACATAAAACTACATGATCAAACCCTCACACCACATACACTAATATTGAAAGTTACAACTCCAATTACATTTACAGACAGACACATTCTGAAATGGTGAAAGCCAATACGAAGCTAGTGAAATTTGTGATTAGTATAAATGATGTCGTAAGACGAAGAAGAATCTTGTTTGAAGACATCTTTTTATGTTTAATTGATTCACTAGAGAAGGAAAAGGTGTTGTAGATCGAGTGCTTCATGTCATGAATTTGGTTTCATGCCATTTTTATAGGTGGGATGAACGAAGATTATAATTTTTTTAAAAGTAAAGATTTGTCGGATTTGCTTTGCAAGCCTTACTTTTCCTTCCTCCCGTCATCTATTAATGTTATCATTATTATTAGGGTTTAGTGGTGAATTTTTCAGTCAGCATATTCTATCCCACCAGACTATTACACTTTGATTCACTTTTGATTGGGAAAATATATTTTCGATATTATATGATTCAAACTTAGTTTATACTTTAGGACGATGTGAAAATGAAAGAAACATTAATTTTTACATAAATAAGTTCATCGTAATCATCTTCACATAATCGAACTTGAGATTTTGATACCTTTTGGTGATTTTAATTATGACTCATTTAATTCCATACCTTTTTGGCGATTCTGATTATGGTTCATTTATCCAACACGTGAAGCCAGAAGGTCTGTTTTGCCTTTAAAAAGTATGATAAAATATTGCATCAACCCCTAAAACAAGCAGCCCTGGTCATTTTAATGGACAGAAATTAATATCTCTTCTCTCATCCAAATAAAACATGAATATTTTTATGGATTCCTAAAACAAACTAAATAATTTGTAAATATAATCAGTTATTAAAGTTCAAGAATATTAACGTAATTAAACAGTGCATGTATCATCTCGTATATGATTGCTAATAATATTGTAAAACATATATTACCATGAAAAAATTAAACAAAATTAACTCAACGAATTTATAGTTATTGTGGAATAATTAAATAATTATATGGTTAGTATTAGTTATTAGTTGTTGGATGTCTAAATATTAAATGAAGTGATTTAGACCTTTTTATTATTTTAATCATTTTATTTGCATAAATAGGCTTGTAATCTTCATTTGAAATACACACAAAAATATACAAATACTCTCCCATTTTAATTCTTTCTAAATTAAGAAAATTATAGAGAAATAATAATTTCCTATTAATATAAAATTAAGAGTTCATTTGGAGCAATTAAGGAGATATTCAAGTTTATTACAAAGGTAATTATTTACTTTATTTTGTTAATGTTTCTTTTAATTTATAACACGTTATCAACACGATCACTTGATTTTTTTTTTATATTTCATTGAATAATGTCATGTTAGTATATAAAAGGAGTCTCTGGCACCTCATTATAATAACGTGATATGAATTACAAAAGTATATTGTTTATCACGTTATATGATATTATTATATAAAGGTGGTTATGTCACCTAAAAATAATAATGTGATTTGATATACAAATTTATTTAACTATGATTACCATTATACGTATCATATTATAATCATAAAAATGATAACTAAATTATTTTATTTTGTCTATTATAAACAATTATAAACGGATATATTTTAATTCGTAACGGGTATAAACAGCTAGATTTTATTCTATAAATATGTTGTTTTCTAAAACATTTATTCGCCCCTCTATTACTCTTCTCCATCAAATTTTTTTCACAAACTTATTTCTCTAATTACAAAAAAAGAAGACGAAGATGATTCATCCAAGTATAATTTTTATAATTATTTTGATCATTGTACTCACTGGTCTTTTTTTACCGGCGAGTATCAACCCCACACTTTTTCGTTTTTTCGAGATATGCTTGTATTTGTAGTTTATCCATTACTTCTCATTGTTGTACTAATGGATCTTAATTTATGATATATATTATTAATCATTTCGTCATTATTATTATGTTGTTTTCATTTATTCGCCCCTCTATTACTCTTCTCCATCAAATTTTTTTCACAAACTTATTTCTCTAATTACAAAAAGAAGATGAAGATGATTCATCCAAGTATAATTTTTATAATTATTTTGATTATTGTACTCACTGGTCTTGTTTTTACCCGCGAGTATCCACCCCACACTTTTTCGTTTTTTCGAGCTATGCTTGTATTTGTAGTTTATCTATTACTTTCCATTGTTGTACTAATGGATCTTAATTTATGACATATATTGTTAATTATTTCGTCATTATTATTATGTCGTATATATATAATTAATTTTATTGTTGGTTTCATGATATATAGATTTGATCACGTCAAATATTTCCAAGCTTGAATTTAGCGCTCTTGACATCTCCGGAAAAAATTATCTCTCGTGGATACTAGATGATGAAAAAAATCTAGATGCTATGGGCATAGGATATACGATTAAAGAGGGAAATATCGAATCACCTCAAAACCGTGCAAAGGCTATGATCTTCATTCGTCAACATCTTCATGATGACTTGAAAACTGAATATTTGATAATAAAAGATCCATATCAACTGTGGAAAAATTTGCAAGAGAGATATAGCCATCAAAAAACGATAATTCTTCCAAAAGCACGTTATGATTGGATGCACTTGCGCTTACAAGATTTTAAATCTGTAAGTGAGTACAATTCTGTCATATTTCGCATCATTTCACAGTTGAAACTATGTGAAGAAAAAATTACGGATGAAGATCTATTAGAAAAAAATACTCCACATTCATTCCTCCAATGTTCTCCTGCAACAGCAGTATAGAGAAAAAGGCCTCAGAAAATATTTTGAGTTGATTTCATGTTTGCTCGTGGCCGAGAAAAATAATGAATTGTTGATGAAAAATCATGAAATCCGACCTACTGGCTCCAATCCGTTCCATGATGTGAACATGGAAGTACATGATGAAAAAAGAAACCAAAACAAGACCCACTTTGGTCGCAATCGTGGTCGTGGACGTGGGCATGGCCATAATCATGGACGCGGTCATGGACATTCCATATGGCCGTGGACATGGAAAATCCCATGATCATAATGCTGGTTTTAGCTATAAAAATCAAAAGAATACCAGCTACCAAAAGTGGGGCAATGACCCAGACAAGAGAGCAAAAGGACAGGTTAATGAGGTCAAGAAATCAGACAATGAATGCTATATGTGCGGGATGAAAGGACATTGGTATAATACATGCCGTACGTCCAAACACCTTGTTGATCTATATCAAGCATCAAAAGAAAAGAAAAGGGATGCTGAAACGAATTTCATTGATCAAGGTGAAGACTTAAGTCAGCTCCCGACATTCCCAGCACACTTTGATGTTTCTGATTTCTTTGCAGACCAAAATGGAAGAATTAATCATTTTGCGGGTGATGATGAAAATTGTTAAATGTTGTATTTGTTTAATTGTAGTTTATATTGTATTTTTAAGTTATTTATTGTGTTGGTTTGTATTGAATATTTTGTTATCGTAATAAATGGATTACTCATTTTATTTTTAAGTTATTTATTGTGTTGGTTTGTATTGAATATTTTGTTATCGTAATAAATGGATTACTCATTTTGTTTTATAAAATATTTATAGAATATGGATTTTGGAAATGAAGTCGATGATGGGGATTTATGTATTGTTGACAGTGCGACGACACATTCTATATTTAAAAGAGATAAATATTTCTCATATTTGCAAATGAGAAAAAGTAATGTCAACACAATTTCTGGTAGTACAAGCATTATTGAAGGCTGTGGAAAAGCGAATATCATATTAAATGGAGGAACACATTTTATAATTGATAATGCATTGTTCTCTCCTAAGTCTCAAAGAAACTTGTTAAGTTTTCAAGATATCCGACGAAATGGATATCATATTGAGACTTTTAGCCAAGATGATAAGGAATATCTATTGATTACAAAAGACGTGTCGGGAAAGAAATATATTGCTGTAAAATTACCGACATTTACATCTGGCTTATATCACACGACAATAAATGTACTGGAAAAAAATGTCACAGTTGATCAGAAATTCATGGATATGAATAATTTTATACTGTGGCATAATCGATTGGGACATCCTGGCTCTACAATGATGAGAAAAATTATTGAGAATTCACAAGGGCGTCAATTGAAAGACAAGAAAATTTTGAATTTTGGAGAATTCTCATGCGAGGCTTGTTCTCAAGGAAAATTGATTACAAAACATTCACCAACTAAAGTTGATATTGAGTCACCTACATTTTTAGAAAGAATACAAGGTGATATTTGTGGGCCCATTCATCCACCATGTGGACCATTTAGATATTTTATGGTCTTAATTGATGCATCTACAAAATGGTCACATGTATGTTTATTATCATCTCGCAACTTGACGTTTGCGAGACTATTGGCTCAAATAATACGTCTAAGAGCACAATTTTCAGAATATCCTATTAAGAGGGTTCGTCTTGATAATGCTGGTGAATTCACATCCCAGACATTTAATGACTATTGTATGTCAATTGGGATAATTGTTGAGCATTCAGTGCCTCATGTTCATACACAAAATGGTTTAACATAATCATTTACTAAACATTTACAGTTAATAGCTAGACCATTGATAATGAGGACAAAACTCCCCACATTAGTATGGGGACATGCTATTTTACACGCGGCAGCACTAAAACGCATCAGACCAACTAGTTACCATCAGTTCTCTCATTTGCAATTAGTTTTTGGCTATGAGCCTAATATTGCCCATTTAAAAATTTTTGGATGTGCTGTATACGTTCCAATATATTCACCACAACGTACTAAAATGGGTCCTCAAAGAAGAATGGGAATATGTGTTGGATATGATTCCCCATCGATTATCAAATATTTAGAGCCAATGACGGAAGATGTTTTCACGACATGATTTGCCGATTGTCACTTTGATGAGACAAAGTTCCAAACATTAGGGGGAGAAAATATGAAATCATCAAAAGAATTAACTTGGAATGCACCACTCCATCAATTTGATTTCCGAACAAATGAATGTGAGAATGAAGTGCAAAGAATAGTACATCTGCAAAATATTGCAAATAACTTACCTGATGCATTTAATGATGTAAAAAGGGTAACTAAGTCGTATATACCGGCTGCTAATGCCCCAGCACATATCGATATTCCTAAGATACCATCAAACAATGAATCAAGTGCACGACTCAAACATGGTAGACCAATTGGATCTAAAGATAAAAAATCCACGAAAAAGGAAAGGAGCAAATAATGTTAATGCTCATAATGAGATATCGAATCCATTGATTGATAAATCTGAAAATGTTGATGATCATTCCCCTGAAAAGGTTCAAATTGTTGAAAATGAAGAGATCTCAATAAATTATGTCAACACGGGGAAAAGATTTAATCGATCGGAAATTATTGTCGACAATAAGTTTTCTTATGCTGTGGCTCACGATATTGTTAATGAAAATGATGATCTAGACCCTACATCTGTATATGAATGTCGAAATAGACATGATTGGCCAAGTTGGAATAAAGCAATACAAGAAGAGCTAAATTCATCAGCAAAACGTGAGGTCTTTGGACATGTGGTACATACACCCAAAGAAGTAATTCTTGTGGGTTGTAAATGGATTTTTTTATGAAAATGAAATGAGAAAAACGAAGTTACTAGATATAAAGCTCGATTGGTAGCCCAAGGTTTTTCTCAACGACCTGATATTGATTATGAAGAGACTTACTCTCCAGTGATGGATGCAATTACATTTCGATACCTTATTGGCATGACCATACAAGAAAAACTTGAAATGCGTCTTATGGATGTTATCACTGCATACTTGTATGGAAAACTAGATAATGAAATTTACATGAAAATCCCTGAGGGATTTAAGATATCTGAAAAATTTGGTCCAAATTATAGAAATATTTGCTCCATTAATTACAAAGATCCCTTTACGGATTAAAGCAATCCGGACGCATGTGGTACAAATGACTTAGTGACTATTTATTGCAAGAAGGATATAAAAATGATCCAATTTGTCCATGTATATATATTCAAAGGAATGGATCAAAATTTGTCATTATTGTCGTATATGTTGATGATTTAAATATTTTTGGAAGTTCCGAAGAACTTGAAAAGACAGTTAATATATTGAAAAAGGAATTTGAAATGAAGGATTTAGGCAAAACAAAATTCTGTCTTGGACTACAAATTGAGCATCTTCATGATGGAATTTTAGTCCATCAATCAACTTATACACAAAGAATCTTGAAACGTTTTTATATGGATAAAGCTCATCCATTAAGTTCACCAATGGTGGTTCGATCACTTGATACAACAAAAGATGTTTTCGACCACATGATGAACAAGAAGAACTTCTTGGCCCAGATGTGTCATACCTAAGTGCTATTGGTGCATTGATGTATCTTGCAAATAGCACGAGACCAGATATATCATTTGTTGTCAATTTGTTGACAAGATATAGTTCTTCTCTGACACGGAGGCATTGGAATGGCGTTAAACATATATTTAGATATCTTCGGGCCACCTACGATTTGGGTTTATTTTATTCAAATACTTGTGATTTGCAACTAACTGGGTATGCAGATGCTGGATATCTATCTGATCCACACAAAGGACGATCACAAACTGGGTATTTATTTACTTATGATGGAACAACAATTTCCTGGAGGTCTACAAAGCAAACTATGGTCGCTACTTCATCAAATCATGCAGAAATACTTGCAATCCATGAAGCTAGTAGAGAATGTGTCTGGTGAGATCAATGATTTACCATATCAAAAAAGAATGTGGTCTGTCTACAAGTAAAAGCTCAGCAACAATAATTTATGAAGATAACGCAGCTTGCATTGCTCAGCTAAAGGAAGGATACATCAAAGGTGATAGGACGAAACACATATCCACAAAGTTCTTTTTCATACATGATTTACAAAAGAAAGGGTGATATTGAAGTTCAACAAATTCGCTCAAGTGAAAATTAGGGCGATCTTTTCACAAAATCATTGCCTACACCCACTTTTGAGAAATTGGTATACAAGATCGGAATGCGACGTCTAAGAGATTTCACATAATTCATCAACAAGGGGAGAAAGTTTACTAACTGCACTCTTTTTTCCTTACTATAGTTTTTATCCCACTGGGTTTTTCCTTAAGGTTTTTAACGAGGCAGTATCAAAACATGTAATGAAGACATCCAAAGGGGGAGTATTGTGGAATAATTAAATAATTAGATGGTTAGTATTAGTTGTTAGTTGTTGGATGTCTAAATATGAAATGAAGTGATTTAGACCTTTTTATTATTTTAATAATTTCATTTGCCTATAAATAGGCTTGTAATCTTCATTTGAAATACACACAAAAATATACAAATTCTCTCCCATTTTAATTCTCTCTAAATTAAGGAAATTATAGAGAAATAATAATTTCCTATTAATATAAAATTAAGAGTTCATTTGGAGCAATTAAGGAGATTATTAAGTTTATTACAAAGGTAATTATTTACTTTATTTTGTTAATGTTTCTTTTAATTTATAACAATAGTAATTTTGTTATGGATGAAAAATACAATTTATTTCTTTATTTGATATGTTTATTTTCTTGTTATTTAATAGGCCTCTTTTTGCATGGCTTTGGCGTTGACGTCACATGTCTCCTACTAATTCTTTTTCTTAGCCTTCACCTCAACAGGCAGCCTCAAGATATTCATCGAAAACAAATGCATTAAATGCATTTGCGTGAAAGAAAAACAATAGGATGCATGTGAAAGGAATTAATATAGAGCTAGGTGTATGTTGATTGATGAATAATGCTGGACACCTTTGATTTCGCCATGCAGCAGCCTCTATAAATAGAGCTCCTCTGTTAGTTTATGCACCCTGAGTCAAATACAATTATATATAGAGAGAGAGTATTTGGTAATTTTTGTATGATTTAGAGAAATTATTTTCTCGATTAACTCAAGATTAATATTGTGAGAAATTGAGTGTTGCTATATACATTTATAAAATTTCTTCCAATAAAATATTTACAGGAACTCTGTGGACGCAACATATTTTTTGGGTTAGCCACGTAAATTATCGTGTTCTTATTGATTATTTTTATTCCCCAATTTTGTCATTTTATTTTCATCATAATTGTCATCGCACCAGTATAATACCTCAACAGCTTGTATCAGAGCCTTTTATAGTGTGGGAGCCTTGGTATAAAATTTCTTAACACTATGAGTATGCTATGTGGTTGCAGCTGTTAGGATCGAAAAACAAGCTCGGGAGTTCAGAGGGGGTGGTTGAATGAACTCCTTTGCTACTTTTTAATAGAAAAGTTGATTTCAAAAATTTTACGGCTCGTAGCTAACCTCTAAGCCGAGTTACCAGCTTGGAGGGTTCTCAGTGATTGTTGTTGTCTCATGTAATAAAAATGTTTTATTCGGAAAGAACACGATTCAATAGTGAACAGTTAGATGCGTAAATATAAATGATAGAGTCGAAAGATTTGTTTCTGGAAGTTCGAAATTCAATCTTCTACGTCTCCCCTTCTTCCTCAATGAGAAGGATATCCACTAGGAGATTTGATTTGTACAACTCTTTGTACAAACCCGATCCGACAGCCAATAGCTGCAAGAACTCCTAGCACTCAATCAAGAACACAGACACGAGATCTGATTCGAAATACAATGAACACCCCTCTAAGCTGGTTGTGCAAGTCTAGCACTCAACACTCTCTGTTTTTTATTTACAGTGATGGCTCAACACTACAGAGTGTGTGTACAAATGTTTATGTGACACAAAGAATCGAATAAGCAATCTGTGTGCATGTGTCGCTAGCTATGAGCTGGTTCGACAGATGAACTCTCTTTTGCTTCTTAAGAATTTGTACGTTCGTAAGTCGTTGATTTCGTAATCGGTCACCTCTTCACAGCTGCTCTGCTCTTCTACTTATACCCTTTGGATACAACGATAATAAATGTTACCTATAAACACGTCGAATGTATCCAAATTAAAATTCATGCGACGACATAAATGCTTGTACGATATACGTACATCTCCATTAAATGCATTTCCCTTTTAAGCATACTCTGCGCCGTCTTCAGTTCACACCAAGTCTCTGTATATCTGAAGTTAGCTTAAAGTAGTTCCAACGACTACAAATCAATACAGAGAATTCAAACGCATCACATCAATCTGTACGAAACCTCGAAACATTCTGAAATTCATTTAGCTAAGTTATCCTAACTTATCTGGTTTCCCGATCTGATTTCTGTACTTGAACTACTTTTCTAGTCTCGTTCTTATGTTGATCAAATCCAATATTCACTGAAGTGATCTGCTTTTGTCTTTGTTTTGTACTGAACCAGATGAAAATCTTTGTACATTTTCCTTTGTAACCAGATAACGTATGTATAAAAATATTTCTTCGAGCTGGTTTATTTAAATTGGTCTTCCATTTGGTCTGTTATACCACACTACGCTCCGAGCTGTTCTCTCAACTATTCCAAAGCCAATTGTTCTATCCGCTCTTCTAAACTGATGTGATCTGTTATGTTCTGAATGGACACCTGATCTGTTCATCTGAACTGATTTGTCTTTAACCAGCTTGACTGAATTACCTATGGTTTGTCCTTTGACCAGCGTAATTGAATACACTGAGCTGGTTTGTGCCTCAACCAGCTTAGCTCTGTTCTGATCTGGTTTCTATATCCAACGCTGTAAGCCCCGTCCAGATCTTATACCTCAGGCTGATTAATCTCTTTTTATTTTTCTTCACCAAAACTTATGAAATTAACTCCAACAATTTCCCCTTTTTGGTGATGACAAAACTTGCGCATAAAAAGAGATTTTATTATTTATTAAAAAATTTACGCAAAAATCAGCTATACACCATAAGAAATTTTCTCGGCCCTACACAAAGAACTATAAACCCGCCCTACAGCAATTTTCTCTTTTTAATGCTTTGCCCCGGCCTTTTGCTCGGTCCTTCCCCCTTTTTGGCATCACCCATTTCTTTGAGGTGACTAACCAATTCGACCAGTTGCAGCTTGACAAAATCTAAGTCACTGGCAATCTGCAGCTGATGCTCGGTGAATGATGAACCAGTCTGGTTTCCAACACTGTCTGGGAAGAGGTAAAGTTGGCTGCCACTGCATCCATCTTTTCATAAAATGCACGCTTGTAGATACCAAAGTTGTGCTTCATGAATGTTTGAGTATTCAACAACTCTTCAACTTTAGAATACAAGGATACAACTCTTGAATCCATGGATTGCACCTTTGAATCCAGTGAAACAACGAATTTTTGTACCTCCTTGAGCTTAATATCAACATCAATATTTGCTTCTTGACCAGAAACAATGATTTTCTACGGATCAGCTTGGGTAAAACCTTCTTCGTGAGCTGTGATGTTATTCTCTTCTCTATTGTCAGTGTATACAACCATCTGTAAATCAAAGGGAATGGGACCCTGACTGTCCTCACTATCCTCATCGCAGATGGAAAAATGTCCAGAAAGACTAGAACCACGACTTGGACTTGAGTGGAAGGAACAAGTTGGAGCCTGTTGCTCAATCTCCTACTCTGCTTCTAGATCAAGTTCATTTTGAGCCTGGTGATCATCGCTCTGAGCCGAACGCGCCTCCGTGTGAGCCTGTTGCCCTTGAGCCTGATGCTCTGAAGAATTCATGGCCTCAGTCTCTTGTACGTACTCAACTGTCCGAACAATCTCTTCAACCTGCCCTTCCGGCTGAGCTGGTTGCTTTGCCGCTGTTTGTGCCTGTTCTTCTTGAGTTGAAAACTCAAGAGCAAGAATCTTTGGTGTCTCCTGTTGAGCTGGAGTGGTTTCTGATAAAAATAGTTGACGTGCCTCAATACAGGTAATATGTGGAAGCTCCACATTTGCAGCATCTCCTGCGACTGAGGCTTCCGGATCTAGAAGAGGTAGACCAGCTAGAGTTCGTAGAGCCCTATGCTGCTTTACGATTTCTTTGAATTCACGGCTTAGAAACTGGATACACATGTAATCATAATCAACAGAGGGCTCAGCTGGTTTAAAGTTTGTAGATGCTCATCTACCCGCTACTGTATCTCCATCTCGTACAAGTTGTACAAAATCAACATCCTCTATTAGATATGTATTTATAGATCAGAATCTTAATTTTGATTAACACAAAATCTGTTACTATTCTACTAATGGTTTACGTGTGATGTGCAGTAGCTAGTCTGGAGAAGACAAGGAGGTATCCAAACTGGAACAGTGAGGGGATGCCTAAGCTGGTCTAGTTGAAGATATCTGTGAGACCTGATTTTGTATTAAGGATTAATTAGTGGAATTAATCGGTTGATCATGAGATTTCGTGCTTAGATATCTGTTTTGAGTTGCATTTTCGGGTTCCATTTCGTGTGTTGAGAAATTCTGGATGTTTTCGTGTGTTTGAGCTTTGAGGCAAAAGCTGGTCGGTGGCGAAAAACCAGTCGAAGCGCGTTTTGTAAATGCTGCAGATGCGTTGGAAGATATCTGTGAGACCTGATTTTGTATTAAGGATTAATTAGTGGAATTAATCGGTTGATCATGAGATTTCGTGCTTAGATATCTGTTTTGAGTTGCATTTTCGGGTTCCATTTCGTGTGTTGAGAAATTCTGGATGTTTTCGTGTGTTTGAGCTTTGAGGCAAAAGCTGGTCGGTGGCGAAAAACCAGTCGAAGCGCGTTTTGTAAATGCTGAGATGCGTTAGTGAATTGTGTTGTGGTCGCTGGTGAAGAGACCAGTCGAGGAACCAGTCGAGAGTTTAGTAGCGTGTTTTGTGTTGAGCGCTATACGTCGTCGTTTGGGGTATTGCGACTGGTACCAGCTGCGAGGAGTTGTTGCGTCTGGATGATCAGTCGAGAGCAATGGTCAACGCGGGTCAAAGTTTTGTAGCTTGCGACTGATTGTGTTTCGTATCTTGCGACTGGTGGTACGATGTAGCCTGCGACTGGTATTTCACGAAAGCTAGCGACTGGATGACGTCAGTTGTGCGACGCCGTTTTGATTAGTTGCGACGCTGCGTTTTGATGTTGCGACTGGTACCAGACGAGGGAAGCGTTGTGCGTTGTTCGTCTTGCGACTGGATACCCAGCTGCTGGTAGTGCGACGCCGTTTAGA
>KV013391.1:106434-154421 GCA_001598015.1 Dorcoceras hygrometricum
CAGTCGACAATCATTCTTGAGAGGAGCTTATTGTGTCGACTTTTGAATCTAGATTAGCTTGTATTAGAGCAATTCCCTAGTGTGTGAGAAAAACAGAGAGTTGAGCGTTCATTGTATCAATCTCACACACCCGGATTCATTCACATCTATATGTGAATGAATCTCGAAATGTGTTCACAGATCCCGTCCAAGCATGAAGACGTTAAACTCTTGTGTATGTAGTTAGTCACACAGTTGCGGCTGTTGTGCATTTGAAGTAGTGGATCCTTCCGAGGTGGAAGAAGGGGAGATGTAGGATGTTGATATCCGAACTTCCATAAACAAATATGCTGTGTATCGTGCTCTGTTATTCATTCAGCAGTCTATTTACTTAGCACGCATTGCACGTTTACATATCAGCACTTGCTTGTATTTAGCATTCGCATAAACAGTTTCAGCACTTAGCATCACATTTCAGCAGCACACAAGCACGCACGAGTCTTGAACAGATTTATGTTGTACATAAATCTGTTTGAGTTGTTTTAAAATATAGGATTCAGTTCTGGTATTTTCCGCATGATTTTTAAATCATACCAGATCTGTCTCCGGTGCTCTTTGTATTGTATATGTTCAAGAACAAACGAGCTATTGCAGCTCCAGTAGTATCAGCAGCGCAAAATCTTTTAATGGTTGTCAAAACAGCGCCTGCTGATCTTGTAATCCTATTTCTGGGGACCAACACTGTTCAAGTTCAGAACTGAGCATAAGAACAGTAATCAAGTGCAGATCAGATCACAGAGCGCAACAATAATCAGTTCAGCATAGGAATGTTAATACAGTGAAAGCAGAATCAAAACTGATTATATTATTCCAAGAAGAATGGATAGAATCACTGGTGCAAGATTTCAGTTCTTCGAGGATAAGGTTTAAAGTACCTACGAAGAACTGGTTCAATCAACCAGAAGAAGCTCCGTGTACTTGCTAATGGTTTGGAAGAGGTGTCTTAATGGATCAAGATCAAGAAAGTACACATAATCAAGAAGAGAGGAACTCTTGACGAGAAGAATAGAGCCGAGCTGGTTAAGGGAAAATCAGCTCAGGATAAATCAGCTCTGATGGGTTTATTTTTGATGATGTGGAAGATGAAGAAGAAGAAGAAATGCAGAGGCAAGAGTCTGTGATTGTGGACTCCACAGATGGAGGAAGATTTATGTAGTGAAAGAAGAAACCAACTGGGAAGGAAACTAGCTAGGAAACAAAGTTCAGAGCTCAGCAATGTTCAAGAGCAGAAAAGAACTGAACAAGAGCAGTACAGATGAATTATCGACCAGCTCAGTGCAAACCAGAACAGAGATAAGCTGGCGTACTAGAACCAAGCTGGTTAAGGTCAAACCAGCTCAGCGATCAGAGCAGATATATCTGAGATCAAGAGCAGAATTGGACTAAATGACAAGCAAAGAGATTTGAACAAAAGACTATACGAAGATTGTATATCAGTGTTCAAATCGATTTTTTGTGTTGTCTTCTCGGTACAGAGATCACACGCTAAAAGCTATAAAGCCTACAGAAGCATTAAATGACAAATGACACAAAGTACAACCTTGTCAGAAGAATTTTCAACGGCTACAACTTTGTGTCCAACGGAAAAATCTGCGCAAGAGGCTTCATATATCAAAGTAGAGCACAAGAAAAAAAGGAGATAAGAATTATAGAGTGTGCGTGCAAGTGCAGAACACAAACAGAAAGATGCACAACACAAAGCAGTGCTAGTAGCGAGTTTGCACACTCATGTGACAGCTGGTGTGCAAGCTGGTTTAGTGTCCAGGTGTGAGCTGGTGCACTGACCGTAAAGCTTCAAAGTGAAATCAAGTCGATAGCACAAGTCGTGGGAAGATATTGAGAAACCAGTTAGAGAGCACATTCCCAGTGTGTGAGATTTTATATTTGAAAGATTGAGCGCACTGTAAATCTCACACACGATTCACTCATACAGAAGAGAGTTGAGCAAAATAGAAAATGAGTGAATAAAATCACTCTCCTTGTATTCTTTGGACAGAGACGTTAAACAATTCTTGTAGTCTTTCTCACTGAGACGTAAAAGAATTGATGTTAGACACACAACTTGCGGGCTGGTATGCACAGGTGGCTAGGAGTTTTTGCAACCGAGGGCTATCGGATCGGGTTGCAGCAGAGGCTGCTGTAATCAAATCTTCTAGTGGATACTTCCCATGAGGAAGAATAGGAGACGTAGGAGATTCAGCTCTGAACTTCCATAAACAAATTGCAGCATATTTATTTACAGCTTTCTGTATTTAACATTCACGCATTGCATATGTTTAAAACTATGTTTAAACCCGTTAACAAGCTTTCGGTTTTCAGAGAGTAGTTCAAGTTGTTTCCGCAAGATTTCATATCTTACTTGATCTTGTTAGGATCGAAAACAGAGCTCGGGAGTTTAGAGGGGGTGAATGAACTCCTTTGCTGATTTTTGATTTAAAAATTTATTTGAAAATATTTTACAACTTCGAAGACAACTTCCAGCCGATTTTACCAGCTAGGAAGGTTCTCAGTGTCTACTGTTGTCTCATGAAATAAAATGATTTTTATGCGGAATGAACACGATTCAATCAGCTAAACAATTTAATCAGGTGCGTGAATGTAAAAGTTGTAGAGACGAGAGATTTGTTTCTGGAAGTTCGGAGCAAATTCTCCTACGTCTCCCTTCTTCCTCGATGGGAAGGTTTACATTAGAAGATTTTGATTTATACAAATCTTTGTACAAACACACTCCCGCAACTAGCAGCCATGATAACTCCTAGCAAACACCAACGAAACACAGACCCGTGATCTGGTTCGTAATACAACAATCTCAGCTCCAATATGGTCGTGCTAAACTAAACTAGCACCTTTGCACTCTCTGTTTGTGTTTTACAACAATAGATCAATACTACAGAATGTGTGAACAGAAGGATCTGTGACACAGAGAAGGAAATAGACAATCTGTGCGTGTGTCACTTGTGCAAGCTGGTTCTAGATGAACTCTGCTTTTGTGAAGAGCTGTTTTAGCTTCTATATACAATGATTTCGTTGTAAGTGTTCAATGCTTCCCTCCCCCCCACCCCGCACTCGCTTCATAGCTTCTATTCTCTTCTATATATACTCTTTGGATGCAACGGTAATAAATGTAGCCATTAGACTCGTTGTATGCATCCAAATTGAATTTCCTGCGACTCCTTAAATGTATGTACTATGGAAGTACAGCTTCATTAAATGCATTGCCCTTTTTAGCAACTCTGCACCGTCTTCAGTTTTTACTATATCTCCACGTATCTGTTTTTAGCATAAAGTAGTTCCAAATACTACAAATTACTGCAAAGATGTCAAATATCTTGTTTCAGACTGTACGTATCTTAAGCATTCCAAAATTCAATTTGCTATGTCGTTCTATACTCAGCTGGTTTACGTTGTCCTGTACCAAGCTGGTTTTCCCGTTCTGCTTTCTAAATACTGAGCTGGTACCTACATTGTCTTAGCATTCAGCTGGTTCAATATCCTGAGCTGGTTCCTGTAAATCCCAGTATCCAGCTGGTCTATACTAAGTCATCACTCCTTAAGGTCCTGACCAGCCTATGACCAGCGCTGAGCTGGCCTTTCCTTGACCAGCTTGACTCTGCTCTGATCTGGTTTCTTCATCCAACGTAGTAAGTCTGTTGGATCTATTTTTACAGATCTGAATCTAAGTTTTGATTCACACAAAATCTGCTTCTATTGTACTAACGCTCTACTTGACATGCGCAGCTTTCTTAGACTGGAGTAGACATGAAGATATCCAAGCTAGGACAGTGAAGGGACGCCTGAGCTGGACTGGTCGAGTGTATCTAGCTGGAACAATAAGGGGACACCCAAACTGGTTCGGCAGTTTACTTCCAGAAGTGCAGGGTACATCAAGCTGGTTCATCAGCTGGATGTTGGAGCAGCACGAAGATCAAGCACAGAGTATGAAGAGCAGTTCAAGCGCAGAATCAAGAGCAGAGTTGAAGTGCAGAGTTGAAGCACAGAATGCTCAAGTACAGAATAGCTCAAGTGCAGATCAAGTGCAGTGTACAAGAGCAGTGATTGAGTGCGAAGCCGTATACAAGAGCAGTGATCAAGTGCACGCTTGATCATTGAGCACGGCAATGATCAGTTCATCGTAGGGATCTCAGTCATTGGGTAGACTAAGATAGAAATTATTAACATCTTTGCTTGCTGATAATTTTGATAAGGTGTTCGAATGGACCAAGTGGACAAGCAAGCAAAACTGGGGCTCTTGACGAGAAGAATAGAGCCCAGCTGGTTAAGGTCAAACCAGCTTGAAGTTAAGGAGACCAGCTGGGAATGGAGCAAAGCTGGAGCCTCGAAGCAGCTCGAAGAGCAGAAAAGAACAGAACGAGCTCAGCTGCAGACAAAAAGAGGCGCAGATGCAGAAGTTGCTCAAAGACAGAGCAACCAGCTTGAAAAAGAAACCAGCTGAAATACCAGCTCCAGATAAATCAATCTGGTCAAGCAAATCAGTTTCGCAGATGCAGAAGTTGACTCAAAGACAGAGCAACCAGACTTGAAAAGAAACCAGCTGAAATACCAGCTCCAGATAAATCAATCTGGTCAAGCAAATCAGTTTGAACATGCCACGAAGACCAACTTAATTGGTTCAAACTGATTTGCATTACCTTGTCCCCATCAGGAACAGGCAGACAGAGCTCGAAGTGACCAAAGGCTGCAGAATTTCCGATGAACAGAGCTCAAGACGAATAAAGCCTGCAACACATTAAATGCCAAAGTACACAAAGTACATATACGTCAGAAGACTTTTCAGAACGACTACATTTTTGTGTCCAACTGATATATCCAATCAGAGGCTTTATAAACAGGCGAAATGAAACAGATTGAGGACATGTGCAAAAATAGAGAGAGTAGTTGTGCGAATTTCAATCAGAAAATCAAAGAGACGCACAACACCTAACCTGGGAAGATAGCAGAAAATCATTCCCAGGGTGTGTGAGATTTAATCATTTGAGAGATTGTGCTTACACTGTAAATCTCACACACACACATTCATTCATATTCAAGAGTTGAGCGAAATAGATGAAGAGTGAATGTGATTCAAAGACTCTCTATTGTAGCCTTTGGACAGAGATGTTAAACAAGTATAGTTGCCTTTCGCACTGAGACGTTAAACAACTGTATGTTGTCTTTCGCACTGAGACATTAAAGAAGTGTGTGTAGCCTTTCTCACTGAGGCATTAAAGAAGTGAAGTTAGTCACACAGCTTGCGGGTTGGTGTGCAATGGGTAGAATCTAGGAGTTCTTGCGGCTACGGGTCGTAGGAGTGGGTTGCAGCGAGGGTCGTTGTAATCAAAGTGTGAGGACTAGAAATATGTTAAGTATGATTTATTAGTTAATCAGATTTTGGATTAAGATTAGTCGTGGGAATCGTGATTCTGGGTGCTCAGATTTAGACGTAGAGTGATCAACTATGAGAAGCTGGTGATCGAGTGAGATCTACGTCGAATTTGGAGTTCAGTAGTTGCATTTTCCTATAGGGATGTGATTTCAGTGATAATTCAGACTTGAGGATCATCGCTGGAAGCAGCTAGTCCAGCAGCATCCTTGCAAGGGATTTGGTGGACGTCTATCCAGTTGTGGCGTGATCAGATGTCAACGCTGGTCAACGACTGACTTGTGAGTGAGCGTAGCTGTGAGGGGGGCGAGAGACATCTGGTAGAGTTGGCGCGTGGATGTGAGATGTCACGTGTTAGTCAACAGCTGAGTTGACCGCTGGTTGTTAACGTTGTTCAGCTGTTGCTAGTAAGAGATATATGTTTCAGCTGTTGGAGCGCTGCTACATCGTTTCGATTAGTTGGTGCGACGTCGTTTGCTGAAGTGAATTAGCGGAGTGTATCAGCGTCCAAATGTATCAGCCGAGCCAGCTGAGTGTGAGCGCTGGTATCAGCTGTGAGGACTTGTGCTTTAGAAAAGAACAGCGGCTGGATTTGAGGAATTTAAGGATAAGTGCTGAGCGACACTTAGCATATTTTCGACCCCGATATTTTCTGTCTTCCTCTTTGAAACCCTCGATCGACACTGTTCATTCGAACCCTTCTCCGGTAGAAGCTGTTGATTTCTGCCGTAGTTTGGAGCACGATTGGTGGAACTGAGCTTCTCTTGCTTAGGCCTCTCTATTGTTACCTGTTAGGAGACCTGAGTCGATGTTGGAGAGGGAGCGCGAGGTAGCTGTGTTGCTCGAACGTTTTCGGAAGCTAGACCCGAGAGTTCTTCAGCTCTCTTGAGCTTTTGGGTAAGTGATTTCGGTTGTTTTGAGCTTAGTTCTAGCTGTTAGAAGCTGCTTTGATAGGTAGAACCAGTTTTGAGTTCTTGACCATAGGCAGTATGTTGTAGAAGCTAGGATTTGAGCTGAATATTGAGGTTCTTTGACAGATTTAAGTCCCGGGCAGCTCTTGCTGTTGTTGTTGAGACCAGCGAGGAGGCAGAGTTGAGCAGGCTGTAGCGCTGTGCCCTGGTGAGATCAATTGAGGTAGAAACTGAAATTGAAGGTACGAGTTGAGCTTTTGTTAACAGCTTAGAGCATAAGCATGTTAGTATTTTGAGGCATGATTTGTGATATGTGAAATCTGTGCTTACGTGAACAATTTGATTGATTGATTAATATGAGCTGTTTACGTTCTTTGTGCATGATTGAAATCAGATTTGAATTTCATGGAATTCATGCATACGTATTGAGCCTTTGATCTATTGAGAACCTGAGATAGAGCCACGTTGTGACCGACAGACAGATGTGTCGTGCCTGAAAGGTCCAACGCTATCATCGAAGTGGTGGCCGACTGATTAGTTGTGTCTGAACCATCGAGCTGTGATGACTGGCGGCAAGATCATAGATCGATGATTTCCCCGGTTGATACACTGTGCGGGTATAGAGGCTCGACCGTGATTACTGCCAGCTGATTAGCAGGCCTTGATGACCAATTTCCTTGACAACCACATGCATTCATGACTTAGAATATTGTATGTTTATGATTTGCTGTTATATTAGTGCTCATTCGTACTGAGGCTTGACATCGAATTCTTTTCTTGCTGTTGTGTTGTCTGGGTCTGTGTAGCCCATTTGCAGGATCTTCAGGTAACCAAGCTTGACAGACTGGAACCCCAGCTGGTCGATCCCCATTTCCTTGAGTCCCAGTTATTATTTTACTATGTATTGATCCAGGGGATGCCCTGAGGTTATATGTATTTTGGGGGATCTTTGTTGATTTGATTTTAGATTACCTGCTGTTTGTTTGAGTTCGAGTTAACTCTTATTTTGATTATGACTATTTTGAAGATATGATTTGGATCAGGCCCAAACTATTTCGAAAATTTTTATGCCCTATTTTATGCTTCCGTGTTTATGTGCTTAATGGTGTTGTTAATCCTTGTTGATTAGCACGGGGCTCTATATTTTTGGTATCAGAGCTTAAATTGGGATAAGCTCGTTTTTCTTTGATCACACTCGTGTCTAGGCCAAGAGTTTGGATTTGATTTTGATTGACTCTGTGGCTTATGTGATTTTTTACATGCTTCTGTGATTATTTGTTGTTAGTCTTTACCCTGAGATTTGTTTAGATTCCGTCAAGGAGAGGTAGAGGTAGGACTGCTAGACGTTCAGCTGATGAGTCTAGGGCCTCGGATAGTGATGTTTAGCAGACTATACCTTTGCATCGTCGAGAGAGACAGGCAGAGGTAGAGGATGTGACGAGACAGATAGGCGAGATGGAGTTAGTTAGTTCTAGCGAGCGGACGAACCCTCCTACATTTGCTGGTTCTGAAGGCGGTGCGATGGCTGAAGGTTGGCTAGTTTAGATGGAAGAATTGTTTGATACCTTGGAGTACGTCCCCGAGAAGAGATTGAAGCTAGCGGTGTTGCAGTTGAGAGATAACGCACAGCGCTGGTGGAGCGTTACTTCACGAGAGATTGGGGCTGTGATTACTTGGGAGAGCTTCTGTGCAGCATTCCGACTGGAGTATACCCCAGAGTCCTACTACAACAGTCGTGAGCGAGAGTTTTACAACCTGAAGCAAGGGAGTATGTGTTGGCGACAATGGTGGATCCGGATCCCGTTTCCCGAGGGCGCAGCGGAAGTTAAAATATGCCCCGAGATACGTTCAATACATCAATACAATTCAATAAACATTCATATGGCGTTTATCGAATCGTTACCTTGTTGGCGTCTAGGCGCCTGGCTCCGACCAGTTTCACGAGGAAACCGGCACTTCAAACGGTAGGCGGAGGTAGATCGTCAATCAGGTCCACGATCGGAAATATGATTCCTTCGTCAGCCTGCACTAGAAGGACTGACGAATTCAGCACGGACGGAAACTCCTCAACACGGTGATCGAAACAAGTCCGATCATAGGGCGGCGGACGGCGGTGGCACGTGGAGACCAGCGGCGGCGGCGTGAGGCTTTGGAGGAGGGGCGGAATAACACTAGGAGCTAGGGTTAGGTTGTAAGTCTTGTGTTTAAAGCCCTAAACCAACTTAACTAAATAAAGATGGTACATGGGCTTGAACCGGCCCAATGGACTTGGGTCACACCCAGGTCCATATGAACATTCGATTCGTTTAAATCACTGCGGTTTCATCATAACTCCGATCGACGATCAGATCGGACCGATAGACTCAGTTTCCAAAACTGAATATTATGATGTGAAAAATAATTTTTCAGATACCTAGTCCAAAATGACAGTTTTGCCCCTCAACTTTGGGAAATCGTAATTTGACCCCTGTTGACTTTTAGGAAGTCGCACTCCCTAAAATCCTCCTCCTATGCTCAACACATTGAGCTCAGTTTCCGTGCGAGAATCATGAATCCAGTACTTGTGTGACCCTCAATGGTTCAGGGATACAGCTAACCGTGGGCCCACAACCATTGTGGCTCCGAAATCACAATTTCGGACTTGCCCAACGGATCATGGTAAAGCGCCTAGCAACATCGCCCCATGATCCCCTAGGTATCACTGATAGTGCCTGCAAGAACCAGTTGGTCGTGGTTAGCATACATTACGGTCCTTTCAATACATATATCCTGATTAGATCAACGACCATTGGTAAATCGAGAGTCGCTAAAGATCCGATAACTATGCATACATCTTGGAGATCGAATAGTGACATCACGAGTGTAACTAGGTAAACCCATTTACCTAAAACACATCCAGTACTCTGGGCAGAGATTTATACACTATTATCCCCTCAGATAGCATAGGATATCCACGCATGAGAGCAAGAGGTGAATCCTCGACAATGAAGCATCGACTCCTACATGCATCGGGACCTCACCCAATCCCGCCGCCTAATGACCCCAAATAAGTCGGCAAACGGGTCAAAGTGAGGCACCTATCATGTAGAGCCTCAATGGTGTTTCGAGTAGTGAGGACTAATCAGTACAACCAAGACCTCGGACTTATCCACTCGACAAATGGTAACCACTTGGAAAGTCCGAACGAGGGTAGTTCGATAAATCACCAGGTCACTATCCATCTGCATGCTCAGAACATCACAATATTCCCTAACAATGAAACATGGTACTTCGCATCGTAGATGCTAGTCTCAAGATCGGGCGGCCTTATCCTCATTTTGACGGCCCAATCGACTTGGAACGAATTCAGAATACACAGTGACTATTAGATGTGTTTCATGATAGCCATCATATCCACTATCACATCTAACATACACTATGGTGCATTCTAGGTCTTTATCCAACACAATTGTTAACATCATATGACATAATGAAAATAAAGAATGCCATAATGCAAATAACATATATAAATATTGTCATATACAAGAGTCAATAAAACCCACACGCCACAAGTTGGTTAGTTGGGCATCTACTCTAACAATCTCCCACTTTCCCTATAGCCAACTACTCATCAGACGCAGTCCCATTGTTTCGTGATGTTTTTCAAACAACGGTCCTGGAAAGGGCTTCGTAAGTGGATCAGCAATGTTGTCCGCAGAGGCGAATCTCTCAACTGCTATGTCACCTCTAGCCACAATATCCCGGATTCTGTGGTATTTCCTCAGTATATGTTTGGATCTTTGGTGAGACCTAGGCTCCTTTACTTGCACAACGGCACCCGTGTTGTCGTAGTACACCGGGAATGGAACAACTCAATCTCTCAACTGCTATGTCACCTCTAGCCACAATATCCCGGATTCTGTGGTATTTCCTCAGTATATGTTTGGATCTTTGGTGAGACCTAGGCTCCTTTACTTGCACAACGGCACCCGTGTTGTCGTAGTACACCGGGAATGGAACAACTCCATCAGGAATGACGCCCAACTCTTGGACGAAATTCCTTATCCAAACCGCCTCCTTAGCAGCAGCTGATGCTGCGATGTACTCAGCCTCAGTGGTTGAATCCGCGATGGTGTCTTGCTTGGAACTCTTTCAAGAGACAGCACCACCATTGAGCATGAATACAAATCCAGAGGTAGACTTTGAATCATCCACGTCACATTGGAAGCTAGAATCAGTGTAACCTTCCAATTTCAGTTCACCACCTCCATAGACCATGAACATATTCTTAGTCCTTCGTACGTACTTAAGAATATCTTTCACAGCCTTCCAATGCAATTGGCTGGGGTTGGACTGGTAGCGGCTTGTGACACTCAGAGCATATGTGACATCTGGTCTAGTTGAGATCATGTCATACATAATACTACATAGGTTCCGAGGCATATGGCACACGTGTCATACTCTCTATCTCATCAGTCTTCGGACACATAGACTTAGATAGAGTGACCCCGTGGCACATAGGTAGGTGTCCTCTCTTGGACTCTTCCATAGAGAACCGCTTAAGTATGGTATCGATGTAGGTACCTTGGGTGAGTCCGAGCATCCGTTTCGATCTATCCCGATAGATCTGTATTTCAAGAATATAGGATGCTTCACCCATGTCCTTCATCGAAAATCTACTATACAACCAGACTTTAGTTGACTGCAGCATTCCTATCATTCCCAATGAGTAGGATGTCATCAACATAAAGTACGAGGAATGTCACAGCGCTTTTAACTACCTTATTATATACACATGGCTCCTCGGGATTCTTGATGAAACCAAATTCCTTAACTGTTTCATCGAATCTCAGGTTCCAACTCCTCGATGCTTGTTTGAGACCTAGATCGATCTATGAAGTTTGCATACCTTATGCTCACTTCATACAGATGTGAAACCCTCAGGCTGCATCATATAGATCTCTTCCTTAATGTTTCCATTAAGGAACGCAGTTTTCACATCCATTTGACATATCTCATAGTCGTACCATGCGGCTATGGCCAGTAAGATTCTAATCGACTTGAACATTGCGACTGGTGAAAAGGTCTCATCATAGTCAACACCTTGCCTTTGAGTGTAACCTTTCGCGACCAGTCGCGCCTTGTAGGTCAATACCTTATCGTCAGGTCCAAGTTTCCTCTTGTATATCCATTTGCACCCAATAGGAACAATTCCGTCGGGAGGATTAACAAGAGTCCAAACTTGGTTCGCATGCATTGAGTAAAACTCAGACTGCATTTCTTCAAGCCACAAATTAGAATCAGCATCGGAAATTGCCTCCTTGAAAGTCCTTGGATCACATCCAACGACTTGATCACCTTGATCATCTTCAAGGAGGAAACCATATCTTTCAGGAGCCCTAGGAACCCTTTCGGATCTCCTAGGTGCGATCATTTCTGGTACTGGCTCTGGAGGCGTAGGAGATTCACTTGGTACCTCAGTTGGTTCTCGAACCTCTTCGAGTTATACTATTTTTCCCTTTGTATCAAGTAGAAATTCCCTTTTCATAAAGGTGGCATTTCTAGAAACAAACACTTTTGTTTCACTTGGATAGTAGAAGTTTTTAGAGTAGATGCCCAACTAGCCAACTTGTGGCGTGTGGGTTTTTATTGACTCTTGTATATGACAGTCTTTATATATGTTATTCGCATTTCTTTATGGCGTTCTTTATTTTCATTGTGTTATATAATGTTAACAATTGTGTTGAATAAAGACCTAGAATGCACCATAGTGTATATTAGATGTGATAGTGGATATGATGGCTATCATGAAACACATCTAATAGTCACTGTGCATTCTAAACTCGTTCCTAGTCGATTGGGTCGTCAAATTGAGGATAAGGCCGCCCGAGCTTGAGACTAGCATCTACGATGCGAAGTACCATGTTTCATTGGTAGGGAACATTGTGATGTTCTGAGCATGAGATGGATAGTGACCTGGTGATCTATCGAACTACCCTCGTTCGGACTTTCCAAGTGGTTACCATTTGTCGAGTGGATAAGTCCGAGGTCTTGGTTGTACTGATTAGTCCTCACTACTCGAAACGTAATTGAGACTCTACATGATAGGCGTCTCACTTTGACCCGTTTTCCGACTCATTTGGGGTCATTAGGCGGTGGGATTGGGTGATGTCCCAATGCATGTAGAAGTCGATGCTTCATTGTCGAGGATTCACCGCTCGCTTTCATGCGTGGATATCCTATGCTATCTGAGGGGATAATAGTGTATAAATCTCTGGCCAGAGTACTGGATGTGTTTTAGGTAAATGGGTTTACCTAGTTACACTCGCGATGTCACTATTCGATCTCCAAGATGTATACATAGCTATCGGATCTAATGGTTGTGGGCCCACGGCTAGCTGTATCCCTGAACCATTGAGGGTCACACAAGTACTGGATTCATGATTCCCGCACGGAAACTGATCTCAATGTGTTGAGCATATGAGGAGAATTTTAGGGAGTGCGACTTCCTAAAAGTCAACAGGGGTCAAATTGCGATTTCCCAAAGTTGAGGGGCATAACTGTCATTTTGGTCTAGGTGGTCTGAAAAATTGTTTTCGCATCATAATAGTTATTTTTGGAACCTGAGTCGATCGGTCCGATCTGATCGTCGATCGGAGTTATGATGAAGCCACGGTGATGCGGTTGAACCGAATGTTCATATATTGGACTGGACCCACCCCAGGTCCATTGGGCCGGATCAAGCCCATCACTTATTTAATTAGACCTAGGGCTACCATGAGACACACAAAATACAACCTAGCTCTCATAGCCGCCCACCCTCTCCCACACGCCTCACGCCGCCGCCGACCGCCCATCGTCGCCGGTCGCCGCCGCTGTCGCCAGGTTTTTCGTGCGATCGGACTTGTTTCGATCACCGCGACGAGGAGAATCCGTTTGTGCTAAAATACGTCAGATCTTCTAGTGCATATTGACGGAGGAAGATTGTTTCCGGTCGTGGACCTGATTGACGATCTACCGCCGCCTACCGATTGAAGTGCCGGTTTCCTCGTGAAACTGGTCGGAGCTAAGCGCCTAGACGCCAGCAAGGTATCAATTCGATAAACACCCTATGAATGTTTATTGATTGTTTTTAATGTATTTAACATTTCTCGAGGAAAAATTTTAACTTCCGCTGCGCCCCCGGGAAACGGGATCCGGATCCGCCATTGTATGCCAACAGTGGTATCAGAGCTCAGACTCAGATCCTTCAATATATTTGTGCCATATTGCATAAGATCTCAATTTTTAAATCAGAAAACAAAACAAAAAAATTTCTTTTTTTAAACTGGCCGCGGCGCCGCCGCGCATGGCGACGCCACCCCCACCGCGCGCATGAGCGCGCGCGCGATCGCACGCTGGCCTCGCGATGGCCGGCCGATGGGCCAGCAGCCTTGCACAATTGTTGCGCCACGGCTGGGCGCTGCTTCGCGCATGGTCTCGCGACGAAGGGCTGGCCGTGGCCAGCGGCCACGCGCAAACCGTTGCGCTGTGATCGGCCGATGCACGCGCAACGTGCGCCATGCTTGGCGCGGTCGTGCGGCCTGCGCGCTTCCTGCCGCCGCGTGATATGTTGGCGGCGGCCGCCGTCCGACGTGTCTCCCGGCAGCTTTGCGACGGCTGATTTCTTCTAGGTATTGTTCGGGCCTGTCCCGGGCAGCCCATGAAGTTTTTTGGGGCCAATATTCGAGATTGGGCCAATTTTGGTCGATTTTGAAATTTTTGAGATTTTGGGCCTAAAATCGTTTTAAGCCCAATATGATGCAATTAAAATTGCAAAATATGATTTTATAATTAAAATATGATTTTGTTGATTAAAATATGATTTTATCGACAAAATGCGATTTTATTATAAAATGCGATTTTATAATTAAAATATGATTTTGTGGGTAAATAATTTGATTATTTAAATTTATGCAAGTTAATTGGATTGATTGCATGTTTGGGATGATCGTGAGCCGTGCCCAATGTGTTAGGTATATGCTATAGGTTTTGCGATTTCGGTTGTAATATATTATTGATATCATAAAAAGTGGGTCTGTTTGTGGCCTGTTCCCACCCCTTGAAAATTGTATCCCTTACTTGTCATGGAATTTTAAATGTAAATTACTAGATTTAGTGGGAGGACAATTGAAGACGGTGGACATGACGATCAAAGATATTTAAGACCGAAGATCTGTAAAACCGGAAGCAATTGTAATAGGATTGCATTGCATATTGCATTTCACCTAGGACTGGACCTAGGTCCGTGATTGGCAACCACGGACCGCATAGCTCTCGCGATCGATCATCCCAAAGTTAATTATATATATATTTGATTAGTTGAATCCGCATGTTTTAAATTATGATTTAAAAGTGCATGAGACCAAATTTTAAAAAATAAAATCTCTCGTTTTAAATACGATTTAAAACTGATATCAAGATTAGAAGTTTATTCGATAAACTTAGAGGATTTAAATCTGTTTAAATTATCCCTACCTTCCATCAACAATGGGTGTACGTCGATGCTACCCGCATACATGGCCCGGCTCATATTATTGAGGGGGTCATGTATGCCGGAAAGCTGTCCACGCCATTGACAATTATTGTGAGTCGGTTGGAACTCCCTTTAACGTTGGCTCATATTATTGGGGACGTTAAGGGGACCGTCCTTCACGACTCAACATTGATGGGTCATCTTGACACGTGATAGTAAACAGCGTCATATTATTGGGCCCTTACTGGACGTGAGGTGAATACATGGAGGTTGCATTGGTTGCAATTGGAAACTACCTTTCTGGGGTCATGGTTGGCTGATATTATTCGGGACCATGATCGCTTGATTGGGCTCTGTGTATCCACTAAGGAAACTTGCTTTCCCGATTTCATTAGAGGGTGGTGAAATCGTTAAAATAGTGGGAGGGTAATTCATAAAACTAAATGACCTTGTTTTATGTCTTAGCGCTTTTCATATATAGTTAGTAATGCATGTCTGTTTTACTTTTCAGTGTAAACTGCTTTATAATGTCTTCGATCAAAAACCCACTCGCTGCTATACTGGATAGCAACAAGTTCACCGGTCTGAACTACCAAGACTGGCTTCAAAACCTCAACATTGTGTTGGCTTCAGAGAAACTTCTCTATACGATAGAGAAGAGCCCTCCGAAGGAATCCCCTGTCGATATCAGCCCTGAGGAGCTGGTTACGCTTAAACAATGGTGGGACGACGAGCTTAAGACTCGATGCTATGTGATGGCATCGATGTCCAACGAAATGCAACGGCGCTTTGAGAAGACGAAGTATGCTGCTGACATACTTTTTCATCTCAAGGAACTGTATGGGGAGAACTCTTGACATGAGAGGTTCACCACTGTTAAGGAGCTTATGACGAGCCGCATGCGCGATGGGACTTCGGTCCGCGAGCATGGGGTTCGTATGATTGGGCTCGTTGAAAAGCTGGCGGGCCTTGATATCACACTTCCACACGAGCTGTCTGTGGATGTGCTTCTCCTCTCACTACCCGCTGCATTCGACCCCTTTGTGGTCAACTTCAACATGAACAAGCTGGCAGCCACCCTCGAAGAGGTGGTTAACATGCTCGTCGTGTTTGAGGGAACCATAAAGAAGGACAAGCCCATCCTCCTTATGGGCTCTTCTTCCTGTGCGAAGAAGGGGCCCAGACGCAAGGGTAAGAAGCGTTCTGCCCCTGCAAAGGAGGAAAAGCCCACCAAGAAGCCCAAGGCAAAGGCTTCCAAGCCAAACAAGTCCGAGGATGTTTGCCACCACTGCCACAAGCCTGGGCATTGGAGGAGGAAATGCAAGGAGTACCTCGAGCAGTTGCGAATTGCAAAAGGTATGTTCTATATCGAAATAAATATGTCTCTTAATTCGACTTCTTGGGTACTTGATACCGGATGTGGATCTCATATCTGCAATGATTTGCAGGTGATGACAAGAAGCCGACGTCTTAGAGAGGGTGAGACACACTTGAGGCTTGGCAATGGAGCAAGAGTTGCTGCAGTAGCTATAGGAGATGTTTATTTATTTCTGTCTTCTGATTTTAAGTTGTTATTGAGAAACGTTTTATTTGTTCCCGAATTAATAAAGAACATTATTTCTGTTTATGTGCTTGATAGTGATGGATATTCTTGTATGTTTGCTAATTCGATTTGCAATATTTACAAGAATGAATGTTTAATTTGAATTGGGGAACGCGAAAACGATTTATACACCTTAAAATTAAAAGACGTTCCAACTCGCGATGTTAAAACACATACAACAATTATTAAAAGGAAATACGATAGCTTAAACCCAGCACAACTTTGACACGCTAGGCTAGGTCACATTTCTCTAAGAAGGATGAACAAGTTAGTTAGGAGTGACATGTTTGATCTGTCAGACATTAACTCCCTACCGACTTGTGAATCTTGTCTCAAGGGAAAGATGACTAAACAACCCTTCAAGGGCAAGCCTGAACGTGCTCAAGGCCTATTGGATTTGATCCATACTGATGTGTGTGGCTCACTTAGCATTGGTACTAAGTACGGTCACACATACTTCATCACCTTTACCGATGATTACTCTAGGTATGGGTACTTGTACTTAATGAAGCACAAGTCTGAATCTTTTGAAAGGTTCAAAGAATTCAAGGCTGAAGTAGAAAATCAATTAGGCAAAAGTATTAAAGCACTTCGATTCGATCGAGGTGGTGAATACTTGAGTGCTGAATTTCAAGACTATCTGAAACAGAATGGGATTCTCGCACAGTGGACCCCTCCGGCCACACCACAGCTCAATGGTGTAGCAGAGCGTCATAATCGAACATTGATGGACATGGTTCGATCTATGATGAGCTTCACTAAGCTTCCTACCTTGTTTTGGGGCAATGCGCTCGAAACGGAGGTAATTTTGTTGAACAATGTCCACACCAAAGCAGTGGATAAGACTCCATATGAGATATGGATGGGCAAACCACCCAGATACTCATACATGGGATTTGGGGATGTCCTACTTACGTGAAGCAGAAAGTGGGAGATAAGCTGGATACTAGATCCATCTTATGCTACTTCATTGGGTATCCAAAGAATTCCATTGGATACTACTTCTGTTGGCATACAATGGTGGATCCGAATCCGATTTCCCGGGGGCGCAACGGAAGTTAAAATTTTGCCCCGAGAAACGTTCAATACATTAAAAACAATCAATAAACATTCGTAGGGCGTTTATCGAATTGCTACGTTGCTGGCGTCTAGGCACCTGGCTCCGACCAGTTTCACGAGGAAACCGGCACTTCAATCAGTAGGCGGTGGTAGATCGTCAATCAGGTCCACGATCGGAAACAATCTTCCTGCATCAATATGCACTAGAAAATCTGACGGATTTTAGCACGAACGGATTCTCCTCGTCGTGGTGATCGAAACAAGTCCGATCAGGCGAAAAAACGGGCGACAGAGGCGGCGGCCGGCGGCCGGCAGTGATGGGCGGTCGGCGGCGGCGTGAGGCGTGTGGGAGAGGGTGGGCGGCTATAAACAGAAATAATGTTCTTTATTAATTCGGGAACAAATAAAACGTTTCTCAATAACAACTTAAAATCAGAAGACAGAAATAAATAAACATCTCCTATAGCTACTGCAGCAACTCTTGCTCCATTGCCAAGCCTCAAGTGAGTCTCACCCTCTCTAAGACGTCGGCTTCTTGTCATCACCTGCAAATCATTGCAGATATGAGATCCACATCTGGTATCAAGTACCCAAGAAGTCGAATTAAGAGACATATTTATTTCGATATAGAACATACCTTTTGCAGTTCGCAACTGCTCAAGGTACTCCTTGCAGTTCCTCCTCCAATGCCCAGGCTTGTGGCAGTGGTGGCAAACATCCTCGGACTTGTTTTGCTTGGAAGCCTTTGCCTTGGGCTTCTTCGTGTGCTTTTCCTCCTTCGCAGGGGCAGAACGCTTCTTACCCTTGCGTCTGGGCCCCTTCTTCGCAGAGGAAGAAGACCCCATAAGGAGGACGGGCTTGTCCTTCTTTATGGTTCCCTCAAACACGACCAGCATGTTAACCACCTCTTCAAGGGTGGCTGCCAGCTTGTTCATGTTGAAGTTGACCACAAAGGGGTCGAATGCAGCGGGTAGTGAGAGGAGAAGCACATCCACAGACAGCTCGTGTGGAAGTGTGATATCAAGGCCCGACAACTTTTCAACGAGCGCAATCATACGAACCCCATGCTCGCGGACCAAAGTCCCTTCACGCATGCGGCTCGTCATAAGCTCCTTGACAGCGGTGAACCTCTCATGTCGAGAGTTCTCCCCATACAGTTTCTTGAGATGAAAGAGTATGTCAGCAGCATACTTCATCTTCTCAAAGCGCCGTTGCATTTCGTTGGACATCGATGCCATCACATAGCATCGAGTCTTAAGCTCGTCGTCCCACCATTGTTTAAGCGTAAGCAGCTCCTCAGGACTGATATCGGCAGGGGCTTCCTTCGGAGGGCTCTCTCTATCGTATAGAGAATTTTCTCCGAAGCCAACACAATGTTGAGGTTTCGAAGTCAGTCTTGGTAGTGCAGACCGGTGAACTTGTTGCTATCCAGTATAGCAGCGAGTGGGTTTTTGATCGAAGACATTATAAAGCAGTTTATACTGAAAAGAAAAACAGACATGCATTACTAACTATATATTAAAAGCGCTAAGAAATAAAACAAGGTCATTTAGTTTTATGAATTACCCTCCAACTATTTTAATGATTTCACCACCCTCTAATGAAATCGGGAAAGCAAGTTTCCTTAGTGGGTACACGGAGCCCAATTAAGCGATCATGGACCCGATTAATATCAGCCATCCATGACCCTTAAAAGGTAGAGTTCAATTGCAACCAGTGCAACCTCCATGTATTTTACCTCACGTCCAGTAAGGGCCAAATAATATGACGCCGTTTACTATCACGTGTCAAGATGACCCATCAATGTTGAGTCGTGAAGGACGGTCCCCTTAACGTCCCCAATAATATGAGCCAACGTTAAAGGGAGTTTCAACCGACTCACAACAATTGTCAATGGCGTGGATAGCTTTCCGGCATACATAACCCCTTCAATAATATGAGCCGGGTCATGTATGCGGGTAGCATTGACATACACCCATTGTTGATGGAAGGTAGGGATAATTTAAACAGATTTAAATTCCCTAGTTTATCGAATAAACTTTCAATCTTGATATCAGTTTTAAATCGTATTTAAAACGAGGGATTTTATTTTTGAAAATTTGGTCTCATGCAATTTTAAATCACAATTTAAAACATGCGGATTCAACATATATGAAATATATAAATAAACTTTGGGATGATCGATCGCGAGAGCTATGCGGTCCGGGGTTGTCAGTCATGGACCTGGGTCCAGTCCTAGGTGAAATGCAATATGCAATGCAATCCTATTACAATTGCTTTCGGTTTTACAGATCTTCGGTCTTCAATATCTTTGATCGTCATGTCCACCGTCTTCAATTGTCCTCCCACTAAATTTAGTAAATTACATTTAAATTTCCATGACAAGTAAGGGATACAATTTTCACGGGGTGGGAACGGGCCACAAACAGACCCACTTTAAATGATAAATCAACAATATATTACAACCGAAATCGCAAAACCTAAAGCATACATCTAACACATTGGGCACGGCTCTCGATCATCTCAAACATGCAATCAATCGAATTAATTTGCATAGATTTAAATAATCAAATCATATTTGATATTTACCCACAAAATCATATTTTAATTACAAAATCGCATTTTATAATAAAATCGCATTTTGTCGATAAAATCATATTTTAATCAACAAAATCATATTTTAATTATAAAATCATATTTCATAACTAAAATCATATTTTGCAATTTTAATTGCATCATATTGGGCTTAAAACAATTTTAGGGCGCACATTGCGCCCAACGTCACGCAACTGTGTGCGCGTCCAGCAGCCACCGTCGGCCACCATGTTGCACAACCAGCAGGCAGATCGCGCAACCTTGTGCGCGATCAAAGTCCGGCCAGCGCGCGATTTCGCGCGCGCTCATGCGCGCGGTGGGGCGCAGCCATGCGCGACGGTGCCGCGGCCAGTTGCGACAAAAAATTTTTTTTTTGTTTTCGTTTTCTGATTTTAAAAAGTCGAGATCTGATGCAATACAGGCAACAAACGTATTGAAGGATCCGCCTGAGCTCTGATAACACTATTGGCGACAATGGCGGATCCGGATCCCGTTTCTCGGGGACGCAGCGGAAGTTAAAAATTGCCCCGGGATAATTTCAATTCATCAATACAATTCAATAAACATTCATAGGGCGTTTATCGAATCGTTACCTTGCTGGCGTCTAGGCGCCTGGCTCCGACCAGTTTCATGAGGAAACCGACACTTCAAACGGTAGGGGGCGGTAGATCGTCAATCAGGTCCACGACCGGAATTACGATTCCTTCGTCAGCCTGCACTAGAAGGACTGACGAATTCAACACGGACGGAAACTCCTCAACGCGGTGATCGGAACAAGTCCGATCACGGGGCGGCGACCGGCGATGGCGCGTGGAGACCGGCGGCGGCGGCGGCGTGAGGCTTTGTAGGAGTGGCGTCCGCACACTAGGAGCTAAGGTTAGGTTGTAAGTCTTGTGTTTAAAGCCCTAAACCAACTTAACTAAATAAATATGGTACATGGGCTTGAACCGGCCCAATGGACTTGGGTCACACCCAGGTCCATATGAACATTTGATTCGTTTAAATCACTACGGTTTCATCATAACTCCGATCGACAATCAGATCGGACCGATCGACTGAGTTTCCAAAACTGAATATTATGATGTGAAAAACAATTTTTCAGATACCTAGTCCAAAATGACAGTTTTGCCCCTCAACTTTGGGAAATCGCAATTTGACCCCTGTTGACTTTTAGGAAGTCGCACTCCCTAAAATCCTCTTCCTATGCTCAACACATTGAGCTCAGTTTCGTACAGTACGGTCCTTTCAATCCATATATCCCGACAGATCAACGTATCATTGGTAAATCGAGAGTCGCTAAAGATCCGATAGCTATGCATACATCTTGGAGATCGAATAGTGACATCACGAGTATAACTAGGTAAACCCATTTACCTAAAACACATCCAGTACTCTAGCCAAAGATTTATACACTATTATCCCCTCAGATAGCACAGGATATCAACGCATGAGAGCGAGCGGGAATCCTCGACAACGAAGCATCGACTCCTACATGCATCGGGACTCACCCAATCCCGCCGTCTAATGATCCCAAATGAGTCGGCAAACGGGTCAAAGTGAGGCGCCTATCATGTAGAGCCTCAATGGCGTCTTGTGTAGTGAGGACTAATCAGTACAACCAAGACCTCATACTTATCCACTCGACAAATGGTAACAACTTGGAAAGTCTGAATGAGGGTAGTTCGATAGATCACCAGGTCACTATCCATCTGCATGCTCAGAACATCACAATGTTCCCTACCAATGAAACATGGTACTTCGCATCGCAGATGCTAGTCTCAAGCTCGGGCGGCCTTATCCTCATTTTGACGGCCCAATCGACTAGGAACGAATTCAGAATACACAGTGACTATTAGATGTGTTTCATGATAGCCATCATATCCACTATCACATCTAACATACACTATGGTGCATTCTAGGTATTTATCCAACACAATTGTTAACATCATATAACATAATGAAAATAAAGAATGCCATAAATAAATGCGAATAACATATATAAAGATTGTCATATACAAGAGTCAATAAAACCCACACGCCACAAGTTGGCTAGTTGGGCATCTACTCTAACAGTATGGAGGTGGCCGAGTATGCCAGATAGTTCTCTTCACTTGTGATGTATGTGCCACATGTAGCTAACCAGGAAAGGACTAAGAGGAACAAGTTTCTGAAGGGTTTGAGGCCTGATTTGTTCCGGATGGTGTTGTCTGGTTCACCTACGACTTATGCTGAGGCAGCTGATCGGGCGGTGGATATTGAGGAGAGTTTGTTGGAGGCACAGGCCCAGGTTCAGCCGTCGGTTGGGCGCACTTTTCAACTGATGCAAGATGTGTCGCAATCGTTTCAATCTCATCAAGGGTCGCAGCAATCGAATCGTCAGAGGTTCAAGCTGTGAGGCAAACAGTTTAAGAAGAAGGCGCATTTTAGTTCCTCTGATTCTGTGAGCTCTGGTGGCAGTGGTTCTGGAAGTGTGTTTTGTGGACAGTTCGGAGGGAATCATGAGACTTCGCAGTGTCGAGGAGTTTGAGGTCTTTGTCATCTTTGTGACAAACCGGGACATTTTGCTAGAGCGTGTCCTTTGATGGGAGGGCATCCTTCGATTCAGTCGCAGCAAGGTTCCACTGGTGGTTCTTCGCAGCAACAGCAGCCTTTTGGTCAGTCCCAACATTCGGGATTCCAACCTCGTGAGCTTTCTAGGTTTGGAGTACCCTCAAGACCTCAGTTTCCGGGACCGCAGCAGGCCCAGGAGAATGCCTTGATGAGAGAGCAGGCTGATGAGATACCTGGGGAGTGATTGCAGGTACATGCTTTGTATTGATTTTCTTGCACGAGTTTTGATTGACACTGGAGCATCACACTCCTTTATTTCTGAGTTGTTTGTGTATGAGCGTGGGTTGAGTTCTTCCCCACTGTGTGATGTTTTCTCCATGTCCACTCCTGCTGGCGTGAGTCTGTTGTCCCGTGAGGTGGTGTTAGATTGCTTGATTAGGTTCGATGATCATGTTTTGGTGACCAATCTGATTGTTTTGGGAATTAGAGATTTTGATTGTATCTTGGGTATGGATGTGCTGACTAGAAATAGAGCGACCGTTGACTGTTTCCATGGTGTGATGAGGTTTAGGCCTCGATTTGGAGAGAAATGGGAGTTCTATGGTGCTGATTCGCGACCTAAGATCCCTTTAGTATCTGCCATGGGGATGTTTAGTTTATTGTTGCTAGAGAATTCAGGGTTTATGATCTATGCCCTAGATGTCTCCCATGAGTCGAGAGTGGAGTTGAGCGATGTCCCGATTTCTAGAGAGTTCCTAGATGTGTTTCCAGATGATATTCTTGGATTCCCTCCGAGACGTGAGATCGATTTTAGTATTGAGTTGATGCCTGGCACAACCCCGATTTCCAGATCTCCGTATCGGTTGGCGCCAGCAGAGTTGAAAGAGCTCAAGGATCAGCTGAGAGATCTTCTTGAAAAAGGCTTCATTCGACCAAGTATGTCGCCTTGGGGAGCTCCGAATCTGTTCGTGAAGAAGAAAGATGTGTCTATGAGGATTTGCGTTGATTTTCGGCGGTTGAACAAAGCGACCGTGAAGACCAAGTATCCGTTGCCGAGGATTGATGACTTGTTTGATCAGTTGCAAGGATCGGCCGTGTACTCGAAGATTGATTTGCGCTCTGGCTATCACCATTTGCGGATTAGAGACGCTGATGTAGCGAAGACAGCCTTCTAGACGAGATACGGGCATTATGAGTTCCTTGTGATGCCGTTTGGATTGACGAATGCCCCAGATGTTTTCATGGACTTGATGAATCGCGTCTTTAGCGAGTACATCAATTGATTCGTGATTGTCTTCATAGATGACATCTTGGTGTATTCTAGGAGTTTCAGAGAGCATAAAGAGCACTTGAGGCTGGTGTTTCAGAGACTGAGAGACTCACAATTGTATGCCAAGTTCAGCAAGTGTGAATTTTGGCTTGACAGAGTTATCTTTTTGGGTCATGTCATTTCAGCGCAAGGAATTTCTGTAAATCCTAGTAAGGTCGAAGCATTTCTTAACTGGGAGAGACCTAGGAATGTCTTTAAGATCCGTAGTTTCTTGGGATTGGATGACTATTATAGGCGTTTTATTGAGAAGTTCTCTTCGATAGCCAGGCCGATGACTCAGTTGACCCAGAAGGATAGGAAGTTTGTGTGGACTGATGAGTGTGAGTCGAGTTTTCAGACACTAAAGAATAAGTTGACGTCTGCTCCTATTTTGGCTTTGCCTTCTGGTTCTGGAGGTTTTGTGGTGTGCTATGATGCTTCTCTGAGTGGTTTGGGATGTGTTTAGATGCAGAACGGGTACGTGATTGCGTATGCATCTCGATAGTTGAAGCCTCACGAGACAAGGTACCCCGTTCATGATCTAGAGTTGGCTGCGATAGTTTTTGCCTTGAAGATCTGACGTCACTATCTGTACGGTGAGGAGTTTGTGGTGTACACCGACCACAAGAGTTTGAAGTATATCTTCACTATGTCGGATTTTAATATGAGGCAGCGTCGTTGAATGTAGTTGCTTAAGGATTTTGATTGCGAGATACAGTATCAGCCTGGGCGGATGAACTTGGTAGCCGATTCTTTGAGTAGGAAAGCCCAGCCTGTGATGCTAACATCCTTGAGTATCTCGAGAATCCACGAGCAGTTGAGTACTTTGGGTTGGCGATTCCAGCCGAGTGATCAGTACTTCATAGTTCTTTGATTTAGGTTGAACCACAGATTGTGATTGACATCAAAGAGGCGCAGAGGACTGATCCGTATATCCATGAGTTGAGGATTAAGGACCAGAATGGTCTGTCTGAAGATTTCTCTGTTGCTTCGGATGGGTGTCTAAAGTTTTGTGGTAGATTAGTGGTTCCAAACTTGATTGATTTGAAAGAGATTATCCTGAATGAAGCGCATTGCAGTCGATATAGCATGAATCCGGGGGAGAAGAAGATGTACCATGCTTTGAAGTCTCACTATTGGTGGGAAGGCATGAAGAGCGACATTTCTAGTTTTGTTGCTCGATGTTTGAATTGCTAGCAGGTCAAGGCTGAGAGGATGAGACCTGGTGGATTACTACAGAGTTTAGAAGTGCCCCAATGGAATTGGGAGCACATCGCCATGGATTTTATGACTCATCTACCTCGATCGAGTGGGGGATGCGATGCGATTTGGGTGTTTATTGATAGACTCTCGAAGTCAGCCCATTTCATTCCCTATGATGTGAGGTGTTCGATGAAGAAAATGGCGAAATCGTACGTCGACCATGTGGTTAGATTGCATGGAGTGCCTGTTTCGATAGTGTCAGATAGAGATCCAAGATTAACCTCTCGATTTTGGAAGAGTTTTCAAGCAGCTATGGGTTCGAGATTGGCTATGAGTACAGCGTATAACCCCAGACATATGGCCAAGCTGAGAGGACCATTCAGACTTTAGAGGATATTCTGCGTGCAGTCGTGATGGATTTCAGTGGTGGCTGGCAGGATTCATTATCCTTAATCGAATTTTCTTATAACAACAGCTACCAAGTGACTATTGGAATGGCTCTGTTTTAAGCGTTGTATGGTCATAAGTGCAGATCCCCGATTTGTTTGGGGGAAGTTGGTGAGAAACATCTTTCTACAGCTGAATTTGTGCAGCATATGAAAGACTTGATTGATTCGGAGTAGAATGAATGCTGCTCAAGACCGTTATGCTAGCTATGCTAATAAGCGACGCAGACCATTAGAATTTGAGGTTGGCGATCGTGTGTTCCTTAATATTTCTCCTTTCAAGAGTGTTATGAGGTTCAGATTCAAGGGCAAGTTGGATCCTAGATTCGTTGGTCCTTTTGAGATCGTTGAGCGGATTGGACAGTTGGCTTATAGATTGAAGCTGCCTGATGAGTTAGCAGCGATTCATGATGTGTTTCATGTATCAATGTTGAGAAAATATGAGCCAGATCCGTCCCATGTGCTAAGGACTGATGAGGTCGAGCTGGATTCTGCCTTGAGTTATTTTGAGAATCCAGTGCAGATTATGGACAGGAAGGAGAAGCAGCAGAAGGAATAAGGTTATACCATTGGTGATGGTCCAATGGATCAAGCATGGACGTGAAGAAGCTACCTGGGAAGTTGAGGAAAAGATGAGACAGGAGTGGCCTCATCTGTTGAGATATGACAGCAGCGTTTCAGGTAACTTCTAGCTTGATTGATTTCGTGATCTAAGTGATTTTGCTGCTGAGTTAAGATTCTGTTTAGTAATAAGTTATACTAGGCAGTATGGCATAGGTATATTAGGAATGATGTCTAGTATACTATGTCGTGAAATTGATATCTTGCTGTTGTGAATTTGATCTGATGTCTTAATTGATTTCGAGGACGAAATCGATTTCTAGTGGGGGAGAGTGTGAGGACTAGAAATCTGTTAAGTATGATTTATTAGTTAATCAAATTTTGGATTAAGATTAGTCGTGGGAATCTTGATTCTGGGTGCTCAAATTTATACGTAGAGTGATCAGCTGTGAGAAGCTGGTGATCGAGTGAGATTTGCGTCGAATTTGGAGTTCAGTAGTTGCATTTTCCTATCGGGATGTGATTCCAGTGGTAATTCAGACTTGAGGATCATCGTTGGAAGCAGCTAGGCCAGCAGCGTCCTTGAACGGGATTTTGCGGACGTTCAGATGTGAGTATCCAGTTGTGGCGTGATCAGATGTCAACGCTGGTCAACGGCTGAGTTGTGAGTGAGTGCAGTTGTGGGGGTAGTGAGAGACATCTGGTAGAGTTGGCGCGCGGATGTGAGATGTCACGCGTTATTCAACAAATGAGTTGACCGCTGGTTGTTAACGTTGTTCAGCTGTTGCTAGTAAGAGATATCTGTTTCAGCTGTTGGAGCGTTGCTACGTCGTTTTGATTAGTTGGTGCGACGTCATTTGCTGAAGTGAATTAGTGGAGTGTATCAGTGTCCGAATTGTATCAGCTGAACCAGCTGAGTGTGAGTGCTGGTATCAGCTGTGAGGACTTGTGCTTTAGAAAAGAACAGAGCTGAATTTGAGGAATTTAAGGATAAGTGCTGATCGACACTTAGCATATTTTCGACCCCGATATTTTCTGTCTTCCTCTTTGAAACCCTCGATCGACACTTTTCATTCGAACCCTTCTCCGGTAGATAGCTATTGATTTCTGCCGTAGTTTGGAGCACGATTGGTGGTGCTGAGCTTCTCTTGCTTAGGCCTCTCGATTGTTACCTGTTAGGAGACCTGAGTCGACGTTGGAGAGGGAGCGCGAGGTAGCTGTGTTGCTCGAACGTTTTCGCAAGCTAGACTCGAGAGTTCTTCAGCTCTCTTGAGCTTTTGTGTGAGGAATCAGAATTTTAATTGTGATTAATCGAATTGATTTGGAAGTTATCGCATGAAGTTTTGATGGTTTTTGCGAGTGAAATCTGATTCCCCTTAGAATTTCAGCCGTTGCACAATCGTTTGAGACCAGTCGTAGCGAAATTCCAGAAGTCAATGCGGGTCAACGGTACTGTAGCTTGCAGCTGGTGAAATTTGTTATAAATAGTTACTGTAGCATGTGAGGCGTACGTTGTCGTTTCGATTGTCGAGGTTGCTGCTGGCAGACGTTGCATTTAGCGCGAGAGTTAGCGAGAGAGCGACACGTGTTGGTCAACATTTTTGATAGTTGACTACTGGACCAGCAGATGCGTGAGAAAAGGAGCGACCAACTGATGGTTGGAAGAACCAGTCGCGAGATATCTGCTGACAGATAGGATGACGTATCATGTGCGACGTCGTTTATATTGGTTGCAACGCTGCGTTTTGAGTGTTGCGGCTGGTACCAGCTGGCGAGAGAATCGTTGTGAGAAATGTGTTGCGACTGGGCGACCAGCTGATGGTAGAAGTGCTTGCGTAATCTATACGGCGTCGTTTGGATTAGTTGGTGCGTCGTCGTTTTGGGTTATTTCGAGTAACCAGCCGCTAGTGTTTTGTTGAAGAGATCTGTTACCAGCTTTTGGTTGTTTTGCAAGAGGGATCTGTTGTCAGCTGATGGAGCGCGGCGACGTCGTTTTTATTAGTAGGAACAGTGTCGTTTTGACGTTTCTTTTGAGAATGCAACGACTGATTGTTGCGTCTGGTTTTGGTTGTGGGCAACGACTGGTTTTGTTAACAGATTCCTACTGTTTGCGTCGATTGGACATTTTTGTGATCAGCAGACGTTGGATTTGAGAGATATATATATAAGTGTTGATCGACACTTAGAACTATTTTAGAACCCGATATTTCTTATCATCTTCTCTTTTGAAACCCTCGATCGACACTGTTCATTCGAACATTTCTCCCGTCGATTTCTGCCGATTCCAGCTTCTGTTTTTGATGATTTTGGTGGCGCTGAGTTTGCCTTTCTTAGCTCTTTCGATTGATACCTAGTTGGAACCCTGAATTAGCGTTGGAGTGAAAGCGTGTAGCTACTGGTGTTCGAAGATTTTTGGAGAAGTCTGTTTCGAGTGTTCTCCTGCTGGTTTGAGCTTCGGGGTGAGCATTTCTCGTTGAATTAAGCTTCGTCTAGTAGCTAATTCCTGCGTAGAATTGTTTAGTACTTGAGTATAGTCTTGACCATAGGAATTATGTTTATTGAAGTTCAGATCTGAGTTAGATATGAACTAAGAATGAGATGCCTTGTACAGATTTGAGTTCCAGAGAAGTCTGTTGCCAAGGGGTGTGTGATTGCCGTGCCCTATTCCTAATCTGTTGAGGTAGAATTCAGCTATTGAAGGTACGAATTGAGAAGATTTAGCAGCTTTGAGCGTGAACATGGATGTGATCGATGTTATGAACCTGCTGGTCTGATTATGTGAATTTACGTGCCAGTCTGTTAAATTGTTTGAATTGTATATGCTGTTTCACGTAATGAATTGTATGCATTATGCATTGATTATTGAATTTTCATTCATGCATACATATTGAGCCTGATAGATTGATTGATGACCTGATTGAGAGCCACGTTGTGACTGGCCGATTGAGTTGTCGTGCCTGAAAAGTCCAACGCTATCATCGGAGTGGTGACGACCGGATTCGAGTGTCTACCACCGAGCTGTGATGGGTTGACGGACCCTGAAGATCACGGACCGATGATTTCCACCGGCTGACTTGCTGTGCATGGTATAGAGGCTCGACTGATGGATTACCAGTTGACTTGCTGGTCTATCTATCCGATCTTTGATAGCCCTCATGCATTCATAGCATTGATTGGTAGCATGTTGCATGTTTAGCTGTTTGATAGCTCTTCGTACTGAGGCTTGACCTCATATTTGTTTTCCTGCTTTGTGTTGTTTGGGTTTGTGTTACCCACTTGCAGGATCTTCAGGTAACCAAGCTGGACAGAGTGGAAGTTCAGCTGGTCAATCCCCGTTCCCTTTATGTCCCAGTTACATAATTATGTATTGAACCGGGGGATGCCCCGTGTATCTATGTATTGGGGATCTGTACTTGATTGAGATTTATTGTTGTCACCTGAATTGTATGAGTTTGAGTCAACTCATATTTTGATTATGAATATTTTGAATGTACAATTTTAAGTTCAGGCCTAAATTATTTTGAAAATTTTTAAGCCCGTTTTTACGCTTCCGTGATTATGTGTTTAATTGTGCTATTATCTTAAGTGATTAGCACGGTGGCCTGACATTTTGGGTAAGTGATTTCGGCTGTTTTGAGCTTAGTTCTAGCTGTTAGAAGCTGCTTTGATAGGTAGAACCAGATTTGAGTTCTTGACCATAGGCAGTATGTTGTAGAAGCTAGGATTTGAGCTGAATATTGAGGTGCTTTGACAGATTTAAGTCCCGAGCAGCTCTTGCTATTGTTTTTGAGACCAGCGAGGAGGCAGAGTTGAGGAGGTTGTAGTCGTTGTGCCCTGGTGAGATCAATTGAGGTAGAAACTGAAATTGAAGGTACAAGTTGAGCTTTTGTTAACAGCTTAGAGCATAAGCATTTTAGTATTTTGAGGCATGATTTGTGATATGTGAAATCTGTGCTTACGTGAAAAATTTGATTGATTGATTAATATGAGTTGTGTACGTTCTTTGTGCATGATTGAAATCAGATTTCAATTTCATGGCATTCATGCATACATAATGAGCCTTTGATCGATTGAGAACCTGAGATAGAGCCACGTTGTGATCGGCAGACAGATGTGTCGTGCCTGAAAGGTCCAATGCTATCATCGGAGTGGTGATCAACAGATTAGTTGTGTCTGAACCACCGAGCTGTGATGGCTGACGGGCCTGAAGATCACAGACCGATGATTTCCCCGGTGCTTTGCCCATTTGCAGGATCTTCAGGTAACCAAGCTTGACAGACTGGAACCCCAGCTGGTCGATCCCCATTTCCTTGAGTCCCAGTTATTATTTTACTATGTATTGATCCAGGGGATGCCCTGAGGTTATATGTATTTTGGTGGATCTTTGTTGATTTGATTTGAGATTACCTGCTATTCGTTTGAGTTCGATTTAACTCTTATTTTGATTATGACTATTTTGAAGATATGATTTGGATCAGGCCCAAACTATTTCGAATATTTTTATGCCCTATTTTATGCTTCCGCGTTTATGTGCTTAATTGTGTTGTTAATCCTTGTTGATTAGCACGGGGCCTGACACAAAGTCTTCTAGTGCATCCTTTGATAGGATCAATGTGGTTCAAAAAACAGTTGCAAGAGTTCAGAAGGGGGGGGGGGGGGTTGAATGAACTCTTAGTATTTTCAACCTTTTAAAACAGTTTTACAAGCACCCGCTTAACTTAAATCCAAGTTACCAGATTTAAGGATCTCAGTTTAAATGCTGATTTCTTGGATAACAAATATTTTGCGGAAAGAAGCCAATTAATCAGTGAACAGTAAAGCAGTAAATGAAAAGTTAAAGGGACAAGAGTTTGTTTCTGGAAGTTCTGATATAAATATCCTACGTCTCCCTTTCTTCCTTTTCAGGAAGGATCCACTAGAAGGTTTGATGGTTACAGGCCTTTTGCAAACACCCGGTCACGCAAGCAACACTTAACGTGAACTCCTAGCAATCTCAAACACCAACAAGCAGTAGCTGCTGCTGAATACAATAAACTGTAATATTAAAACGGCTTTTGTGTAGCACGTTTGTTACAGACTCAAATTGATTTTACAATGAGGTATACAACTATTGAAGTCTGTAAATCTTCTGGTTTCTGGGCTAAGAAACTCGATTCAACAAAGGTGAACCAGAATATGAACTCGAAGATTAAAACTATGTAATCTCTGTGTGAATGTTCTTCGAGTTGTGAGCTTTTTGAAAGATAACTTCTATGGAGAGAAAGCTCGAAAATATTTGAGACAAGATAATGGCAGAGTTACGGCAAGTAAACGAGAGTGAATAGTGTTCTTCAATTCAAACTTCTGCTATTTATACCATTTGCTCTCAACGGTCATAAAAGCTATTTTCACTGTAAATCTTCAACAAATCACGATTACGATGTGTTCTGCTCCAATACATGGTAACTTGCACATCGTCAGAGCCAAATTGTCGTGTTTCCATTTCTGTACAAACACCGTATAACGTCCTCTGTAAATGTTTACTATTTACCCAAAATAGTATCAATCTTGTCTCCTTAATTCCAGGCAATTTGTACGATTTGATCGAGACCATTGATTCTCTCCAATTTGAAAATGTGATCCCGTTTGAATCGATTCAATGTTTCCTGAAATTCTCTTAATGATAAAACAACTTTTCTTTTCTTGAAGACAATGAATAGTTCATCGCTGATAGAATCAAGAGCCAACTTCTGAATTTTAGCGCTAAGCCAAAACGCTGTCGCATCAACTAATTCAAAAGACGTAGTTTTGCTATTCATTAATAAACACGCTATCAACTGAATGTGTTTGCTACTGATATCAAATCAAAGACTGAATCTCCAACAGCTGAATACACTTCTTAAATAAATACCCACGTCTGAATATGCTCGCTACTGAAGTAGAATTCAACTGCTGATCACAAAGAAACTAACGACTGATCATACCAACTGCTGATTAGATATCCAACGCCTGAATAGATTCCCAACGTCTGAAAGGGTATATGTTTAACGAGATCATACCAACTCTGTTTCTTGCTCACTCAATAGAAAGCATGTATTCAATTCTATTTTATATGTTTATGTATGTTTTAAAGAGGAGGAAGATGGCTTCGACTGTTCTTCAAGAAAACCAGAAATTCATGTTCTGTTTTTGCAAAAATTACGTTTACTATAATTTTGATTCAAAGATGTTTTAGAAAATGGTTTAATGATGTTCTTCTAGTAAATTCTTGAGATTTCCAATGATTCATTCCTCGAAGTAGCTCACAAGTAGCTTATTCGATCTTTTCAAGAAATTTCGTAAGATATTTTGAATTTTTCAGACAAAGGAAAACCATCGTCATTAACCTGGTTATATTTGAAGTCTGGTTCTTATACCATCGCTGAATTTCTATGATTAACAGATTTCTAAGAGTAGAGGTCTGTTTATGTGTTAAGTTAAGTTCAGATTTCTATCGATTTACATGAGATCTGAAGTGTTTCTTCTTCGTTGAAATACTCATGTTCATTCAGATTTCACCTGTTCCGTTTGTTCAGATTTCTCTCTTTTATATCTGAGATCTGGTATGAAGCAGGTTCATATATAAATTGTTGACTTCTGAATTGACCGTTGACATCTAGCCGATCATTCTTCGAAAGAATCGAAACGTTTGCGATACCCAATTTCATGAAACTTCACGTTCGTCCGCTTCATCTGGCGTTATATCGAATGTCTGCTTCCAAGTTCCGTTTGTTCAGATTTCTCTCTTTTATATCTAAGATCTGGTATGAAGCAGGTTCATTTATAAATTGTTGACTTCTGAATTGACCGTTGACATCTGGTGGAACAGTCTCATTAGGTGACATCTGTTTTATTCGTTAGTAGCGTGACATCGGATTTACTCGATTAGTTGGGTAATATCTGGTGACGTCATTCATAAGTTGCGTTGACATCTGGTTGACCAACAGATATCTGTTTTATTTCTTCTTCGTTGAGATACATCTACATGATTCAGATTTCTACTGTTCATTTAAAATAGATTTCATCATTTACTTCTTCGATACTTCTTCGATTGAGATAGAAAGTATAGTTTTAGATTCGTCATTCACTTCCGAATCATTTCAAAGATTTATTCGATTCAACTGAACAGAAAGGAAGGATGTGTTTATCGTGAACACCAGACTTCAGCGTTTTCTTTCTGTTCCAGATTTCATGATTTCTTTTTGGGTTACATCGTATTGTACAGAACCCTTTTGCGGTTGTATGTATTAGACCAGCTTTCTAGCTTCTTTATATTTTAGAAATCTGTCCAGACTTTACCTTGAAGGAATATAACCACTTTGTTTCACGAATCCAGATTTCTCTTTTCCGCGCCTTCTTCATTATAACATTTGATTCTTGTTTACATTGAGAGTTCGATTGTTATTGTTATTTCAGTCCAGAAAATTGGTAGCGATCCATTATTAAGATGTTCGAAATTTTTATGATTTTCAATTGAACCCCAAAACTTATGAATTCCGCTAAGAAAAGTACGGGTCGTAACATTTGGTATCAGAGCAAAGGTCCTTGAGATAAACACACTTCCAGTCTGGACAGATCTCTCCAGCAACTTCTAAATTGTGAGTTTTAATTCATGTTCTAGCATATAGTAATCTCTCATAATAGAATTGTGGTGGATTTGGGCTACCCTTTACAGATATGTCAGGACGAGGTAGAGGAAGAAGGAATTTTTACGAATGAGATAATGAGTCAGAAGGCATTAATCCAGTACTCAATAGTATGGCACAATTGCTAGAACGATTAGTTGATCAAATCTCTAACGGGAATGGTCATTCAACGGGTAGGATGATTAGTAGAGAAGATCCTCAAGAGAATTTTAGGAGGCAGAGACCTCAAGAATTTTCTGGCACTATCGATCCCTTAGTGGCAGAAAGCTGGATTAAATCCATGGAAGTAATATTTGATTATCTACACCTAACAGAACTCGAGAGGCCTCGGTGTGCAATATATATGTTTAGGGGCGATGCGATGATGTGGTGGGAAGGAGAAGTTAACTGTGGACTTGGAAATTCTTACCTGGGAAGAATTTAAGAGAGTCTTCTTTGAGCAATACTTTACTGTTGATGTAAGAGAATAGTTACAGAGTGACTTTCTAACTCTGAAGAAAGAAGGAATGGCGATGCGGGATTATATCCGCAAGTTCGAGAGGGGATGTATTTTGTTCCATTGATTGGGACAAATGCAGAGGCCAAGCTCCGCCATTTTGTTAATGGGTTGAAGCCCATGATTAAACATGACGTTCGTCTGGCAGAACCCATGGCTTATAGAGCAGCAGTGAACAAAGCTCTGCGGGCAGAGCAAGATTGGAAAGCAATCGATGAGGAGAGGCAATTGAAGAGGCAAGCGTTCCAACAAAATGATAAAAGGAAATTCAAGAAACAGAACAACAATCAGCAAGGGTCAAAAGGGAAAGGACCAATTGCTGCTCTACCGATATCTGCTGTTCCACAACCATGTCCTACTTGCAAGAAGAATCATAAGGGGCAGTGTCTTCAGGGACAAAATGTATGTTACACCTGTGGTAAACCAGGACATATGTCGAGAAATTTCCCCCAGAAACAACAACAACTCATTACCAACAGGGCATATGTGATGACTGCTGAAGAAGCACCAGCAGATACCACCTTGGTGACGGGTAAAATCTCTGTTGATAACATGTCTACCATTGTTTGCTAGATTCTGGTGCAAATCATTCGTTTGTATCGGAAATATTTTCTAAGAAATTGTTTATTAAACCGGTAGAAGTAGAAGTAGGATACTGTGTTCAGGTCCCTACAGGAGAAAACATAGTAACTAATCGTGCAATTCTAAATGTAGAACTTAAGTTACAGGGTAATATTGTTTATGCAGATCTCATAGTATTGCCATTACTTGAGTTTGATTTTATTTTGGGAATAGACTGGTTGACTAAGCACGAAGCTATTATAGACTTTAAGCAGAGGTCTGTGCAGGTTAAATTGCCTGATGGAAATTCCTTTGTGTTCAAGGCCGATAGATTTAATGGTATTCCTAAGATTATATCAGCAATGAGAGCTCAGAAGTGTCTAAGGAGCGGATGTTATGGAGTTTTAATAAATGTTATATCCTTAGAATCTGAAAAGAAAAGTAAGTTGGAAGATGTACATGTTGTAAGAGAATTTCTAGATGTCTTCCCAGCGGATGTCTCAGGTTTACCTCCAAATCGAGAATTAGAATTTACCATCGATTTAGTACCGGAAGCCGCTCCAATTTCAAAGCCTCCTTATCGACTTGCTCCCAAGGAAATGAAAGAACAAAAATACCAGATTCAAGACTTATTAGACAAAGGATTCATTAGACCCAGTACTTCACCTTGGGGTGCACCAGTGCTGTTCGTGAAGAAGAAAGACGGGAGTATGCGTTTGTGCATTGATTATAGAGAATTGAACAAACTAACGATTAAGAATAAATATCCTCTCCCTAGGATAGATGATTTATTCGATCAACTACGAGGAGCTGCTGTATTTTCGAAGATAGACTTGAGGTCTGGATATCATCAACTTCGCGTAAAAGAAACAGATGTCTATAAAACAGCTTTCAGAACAAGATATGGCCATTATGAATTTCTAGTTATGCCTTTTGGGTTAACAAATGCGCCATCAGTGTTTATGGATTTAATGAATCGGGTATTTCAACCTTATTTAGACAGATTTTTCATTGTATTCATAGATGATATTTTGATTTACTCGAAGAACAGAGATGAACATGAAGAACACCTTAGAGAAATTTTGCAGATTTTACGAAATAGAAAGTTGTTTGCTAAATTTAGTAAGTGTGAGTTCTGGATTGAAAATGTTGTCTTCTTAGGCCACATTATTTTGCGAAATGGAATAGAAGTAGATCTTTCTAAAGTGGAAGTTGTTCAAGATTGACCTGTGCCTAAGAGTGTCACAGAAATCCGTAGTTTCTTAGGACTTGTAGGTTATTACCGAAGATTTATAGAAGGGTTTTCGAAGATCGCTGTTCCATTAACAACTTTGACTAAGAAGAACGTTAAGTATAATTGGACTCCATAATGTCAATATAGTTTTGAGAAATTGAAACTTGCGTTAGTTGAAGCCCCTGTTCTAACTTTACCATCAGAGAAAGGGAATTTTGTGATCTATACAGATGCATCGAAGACAGGGCTAGTAGCTGTTCTAATGTAGGAAAGGAAGGTAATTGCTTACGCTTCGAGGCAATTGAAAGTTCATGAGAGAAATTATCCTTCGCACGACCTTGAATTAGCAGCAGTAGTTTTCGCATTAAAGATCTGGAGACACTATCTTTATGGAGAAAAATGCGAAATCTTCACAGACCATAAGAGCCTTAAATATTTCTTTACCCAGAAAGAGCTAAACATGAGACAACGGAGATGGCTTGAATTGGTTAAATATTATGATTGTGTTATTAGCTATCACCCCGGTAAAGCTAACGTAGTAGCAGATGCATTAAGAAGAAGAAGCGTGGGGTTAGCGCAGATCTCAGTTCAGATTCCTCTACCGTTAGAAATTAACAGATTTGAACTGGGAATAGTTAAAAAGGAGAATGCTGCTAAGTTATCTGTTCTCACGATTCAATCGACGCTAAAAGATAGAATTAAAGAAGGTCAAGCGAAGGACGAGCAACTCCAAAAATGGAAGAAACAAGATGAAAACAGAGAAGAAAATTTGTATACTATGGAGGATGGAATTGTCAAATACCAAGATCGATTATGGATACCGCGCACAGATAATTTGCGCAATGAGATTATGAATGAAGCCCATAACTCACCATATTCAATTCATCCAGGAGGAACAAAGATGTTTAAGGATTTACAAGATCTGTTTTGGTGGCCAGGAATGAAACGTGACATCTGTAAATTTGTCGCAGAATGTTTAACATGCCAACAAGTTCAAGCAGAACATCAGAGACCTGCAGGAATATTGAAACCAATTCCTATACCAGTATGGAAATGGGATAACATATCAATGGATTTCGTAGTACGATTACCCAGAACAGTTCAAGGATTTAATGCAATTTGGGTAATAATGGATCGATTAACTAAGTCTGCACATTTTCTTCTTGTGAAGACAACCTAAGATTTGAATAAGTATGCAGAGTTGTATATCAAAGAGATAGTCAGACTTCACGGGATTCCAAGTTCTATAGTATCAGATAGAGATCCCAGGTTTACTTCGAGATTCTGAAAAATTTTACACCAAGCCTTAGGAACAAAATTAACTTTCTGTACAGTGTTCCATCCTCAAACCGATGGACAATCAGAAAGAGTAATTCAAATACTTGAAGATTTATTACGAGCTAATGTTCTCGATTTTTCAGAAAGTTGGGATTCTAAATTACCATTGATTGAGTTTACCTACAACAACAGTTATCAAGCATCGATAGAAATGGCACCATACGAAGCTCTATATGGTAGAAAATGTCGATCACCAATTCTTTGGGATGATGTAGGTGAAAGAAATGAGATAGGACCAGATATTATAGAACAGACTTCAGAAGCGATTAAGAGCATACGTGAAAGAATGAAGACTGCTCAAAGTAGGCAGAAATGTTATGCAGACAATCACCGTAGAGATCTGACTTTTGAAGTAGGAGATCATGTATTCCTAAAGATTTCACCAATGAAAGGTGTCTTAAGATTTGGAAAGAAAGGCAAGCTAAGTCCCAGATATGTTGGACCATTCCAGATCTTAGAACGAGTTGGAACTTTAGCGTATCGTTTAGCGCTACCTCCTCAGATGTCTACTGTTCACAACGTATTTCATATTTCAGCGCTTAGAAAGTATATCGCAAATCCTTCGCATGTGCTTAGATATGAACCTATTCTGTTAGAACCAGATTTGACTTACGAAGAAGTTCCACGCCAGATTTTAGCACAAGAGAATCATAAGTTAAGAAGTAGAACTATTCCTATGGTTAAAGTGCAATGGACAAATCACTCAGAAAGAGAAGCAACTTGGGAAGTTGAATCTGATATGAAGAGAAGCTACCCAGATCTCTTTAAGTAAGTAATTTCGAGGATGAAATTTTTTTTAAGGGGGATAGATTGTAACGACCAGATCTTTTTCATAGTCCACAAATTAGTAATTTATGAGATTTGAGGGATTACAATGCTATATTACTTCGATCCATGAATTTATCAAGTTTCAGATTTCACGTGTTGTTTGGCTTTCTTCATTTAAAAGTTAAACTTCAGATTTCATGATTTCTTGCATCCAGATTTCATGTTACGATATATCAGATTTCATGTTTACACAATGATCAATCTATTCTTATATCTTGGGTTGATAACCAGATTTTAGAATGCAATAACAGTAGATGTCTAGTGGTTCCTGCAAGCCAATCAAATCCTTTGTTTTAATTGAAATCGTTCAGTTTCCATGTGCATCTTTTTATTTTAAAAACAGAGCACGCTTATAATGGATTTTGGCATATTGATTAAACGTGTGTTCCTTCATTAGATCTTGTAAGTCATATAAATAGGTCATTAATCTGCTTCATACATCATTACTTTCACAACAAATCATTTTAAAGCGGTGTTCTCTCTTAAGAAACCGAGCAAAGTTCTTTCAAAATGTTTTAAAGGAAACAGGCGGGGCGCATGAAGGTCACTGGATTTACTGTCGTTGTTGTGTTAAAGATACAGGAAAGTAAACTCTGTTTCTTGCTCACTCAATAGAAAGCATATATTCAATTCTGTTTTATATGTTTATGTATGTTTTAAAGAGGAGGAAGATGGCTTCCGCCGTTCTTCAAGAAAACCAGAAATTCATGTTCTTTTTTTGCAAAAATTACGTTTACTGTAATTTTGATTCAAAGATGTTTTAGAAAATGGTTTAATGATGTTATTCTAGTAAATTCTTGAGATTTCCAATGATTCATTCATCGAAGTAGCTCACAAGTAGCTTATTCGATCTTTTCCAGAAATTTCGTAAGATATTTTGAATTCTTCAGACAAAGGAAAACCATCGTCATTAACCTGGTTATGTTTGAAGTCTGGTTCTTATACCATCGCTGAATTTCTATGACGAACGGATTTCTAAGAGTAGAGGTCTGTTTATGTGTTAAGTTAAGTTCAGATTTCTATCGATGTTCATGAGATCTGAAGTGTTTCTTCTTCGTTGAAATACTCATGTTCATTCAGATTTCACCTGTTCTGTTTGTTCAGATTTCTCTCTTTTATATCTGAGATCTGGTATGAAGCAGGTTCATTTATAAATTTGTTTACTTCTGAATTGACCGTTGACATCTGGTGGAACAGTCTCATTAGGTGACATCTATTTTATTCGTTCGTAGCGTGACATCGGATTTACTTATTAGTTGGGTAAGATCTGGTGACGTCATTAATAAGTTGCGTTGACATCTGGTTGACCAATAGAGATCTGTTTTATTTCTTCTTCGTTGAGATACATCTACATGATTCAGATTTCTACTGTTCATTTAAAACAGATTTCATCATTTACTTCTTCGATACTTCTTCGATTGAGATAGAAAGTATAGTTTCAGATTCGTCATTCACTTCCGAATCATTTCAAAGATTTATTCGATTCAACTGAACAGAAAGGAAGGATGTGTTTATCGTGGACACCAGACTTCATCGTTTTCTTTCTGTTCCAGATTTCATGGTTTCTTTTTGGGTTACATCGTATTGTACAGAACCCTTTTGCTGTTGTATGTATTAGATCAACTTTCTAGCTTCTTTATATTTTAGAAATCTGTCCAGACTTTACCTTGAAGGAATATAACCACTTTGTTTCACGAATCCAGATTTCTTTTTCCGCGCCTTCTTCATTATAACATTTGATTCTCGTTTACATTGAGAGTTCGATTGTTATTGTTATTTCAGTCCAGAAAATTGGTAGCGATCCATTATTAAGATGTTAGAAATTTTTATGATTTTCAATTGAACCCCAAAACTTATGAATTCCGCTAAGAAAAGTACGGGTCGTTACACCTGGGATCTTGATACTCTTGCCCAAAATAATCTTTGTAACCTCCACACCGGCAGACGGTATTGGTCACTCTATTGGAATTGTCAAAAAAATGTCCTCCAGCGACATAGCCTCATCAGCAGATAATTCAACTGCCTCGTTCTCCATCTCCTCATATGTGTCATCAACCTGATCTCCCTCATCAATCTCCAGCTGATCGGTCTCTGTAACCACCTGATGAATGATGAAGTCAACATCATCTTCAGTAAACACATCTGCGTCATCAAAATCTGCTACTGCTGGCAAAGAAATTGATTCAACAACATTTTCAACAACTGTCTCTGCCTGCTTTTCCTCAACACTCGCAACACCTGGCTCACTATCAACAATTTCATCATCAGAGCCTAGTATCAACCTCCTCTTTCTCTTCTGAGTTGATCGTTTAGGCACTGCGGGTTGCTCTGTTGGTGCAACAGTAGTTGGCGCAATCATCTGAAGGGGCACTGCTTCAACAGGCAGAATATTCAAAATATCTATTGAGGACACGGACTTGCTCTTTGTAGTCCTCTTCTTCTTCACTATTGGTTCGGCCTCCACAGCAGTCACAGCTGGTCTTTTCTTAGACACAACCTTTTTCCCAGGGGTTCTCTTCACTCGGGGTAAATCACCCACTTCTTCAATACCAACCTTGTCATTTAACACAACATACCGATGCACTGTCTTCTCTGCAAGTATCTTTGAGGAAGGGAACTCTGAGGATTCTCCAAGTTCCAATTTGGAACATTCTCCAGTAGAAGACTAATCTGAATTTTTTCATAGCCTTTGGCTTGCCTCGTTCCCGAAGTCACCATGTCCTTCAAAATGTTGAAACATATCCTGCTCCAGTTAATCCTCACTCCATAGATGATAGCAGCCATCATCAGAAATTTTTCTTGGGTAATAGCATCGGATGACCCGACCTTGACAGAGATTGTTTTGGCCAAAATATCACATAGAAGGCGGAATTCTACCTTCATCTCCTTCTTCTTCCCTGAGATACTTACTGGTTCGCCAGAAAAGGACACGATGCTCTTTGCATCAAACACCAAGTCCTTCGGAATCTCCAACAAATCGGTCAAACCCTCCACTGGCAGCTCAAACTTCTCTGCAAGCGGTTGTTCAGAAATTTCCACAGACACTCCATTCATTGAACTGACAACCAAACCATCCCTAACTGTTCCATTTGCAAAGAACTCTAGCAGTGCAGCTTCATGATCACCGCAGGACAACCCAGGAAGCCTTTCAATCCAGTAGCGACAAGCGATTCGAACATCACCACCATCCCGGTGTTGTCCATAGCAAGAACAGACTCAAAAAAAACATGGACAGTGTTGAAAAATAGAGATTCATTTCTGATTGATAGATGAACTAGAATATGCCTGAAAAATATTGCAAGAAAATACGCAGAGAACAAGAATACGCGAGAGAGAAATATGCAAGGTAAGTGTTAGAGAAAAGGAAACGCCGTATATATGTATGGAATAGTAAGCGACTAGAGAGAGAAATGATGTAGATGTGACGATTGGAATGATGACAATCCACGTGTCAAGCATCCGACGGTGCGTACAATTTTGAAATGATGTTGAAAAGATTTTCAAAATATTTTACTCGTAAAGTGTAAAAGTTTTTTCAAAATATTTTAATCGTACAATGTAAAAAGCTAAAGAGACGCGCGCCAAAATTTATATCGCCACAGTTGGTACAGTGATTTGTAATAACATCACTGCTGATTTTAATGTATCGCTGAGGGTTGGCAGGATCTGATCACAAATAAGCATCAACTGTGTATATGTAACATTTGAGTGTATCCAGACGCTACATATTCAGCTGACATCGCGCTTAACAATTCAGATCCTGGTTCCCCCTACGACTGATATCCTCTAACGCAATATGCTTGCCTCAGCTGAAAGTCTATGTGTTCCCCCTGAACAAGAGACTCGCAGCTGATTTAAGCAACAGCTGACAACCTGAAAATTGTTAGCGCATAGACAAATCAAGGCAATTCAAGGAGACCTAATATGTTTCTAAAATAAGAAAACTTAGCGTCTGGTAGAGGTTTGGTGAAGATGTCAGCAACTTGCTGCTCAGTCGACACATACTCCAACTGGACGTCTTTCTTCAGCACGTGGTCCCTTATAAAATGATTTCTGATGTCTATATTCTTTGTTCTTGAATGTAGTACTGGATTCTTGGTGATCGTGATCGCACTAGTGTTGTCGCAATAATAGGCGCTTCATAAGCATCGATGCTATAGTCCTTCAGCTGATGTTGTATCCATTTGAGCACAGAAGCTGCCAGCTGCGAGGTACTCTGATTCAGCTGTTGATGTTGCGATCGACGTTTGCTTCTTACTAAACCAGGAAATCAAACGATCTCCTAAAAATTGACAAGTGCCGCTAGTGCTCCTGCGATCAATTCTACATCCTGCGTAATCTGCATCACTATAACCAATTAGTTGAAAGCCTGAGTCTTTGGGATACCAAAGATCCACATTGGAAGTACCCTTAAGATATTTTAAAATTCTCTTTACGGCTATATAATGTGATTTCTTTGGCTCTGCTTGGAATCTAGCACACATACAGACAGCAAAAAATTGTCCATGCCAAACTTCTTCAGCAGTTCTTTCGTATATTTAGCCTGGTTATTGAAGATTCCATTCTCCAGCTGTCGTACTTGTAAGCCCAGAAATAACATCAGCTCCCCCATCATGCTCATCTAAAATTTATCCTGCATCAACTTTGAAAACTTTTGGCACAGTTTGGGGTTATTTGACCCAAAAATAATATCATCAACATAAATTTGAACTAATAAGACATGATCAGCTTTAGTGAATTTAAACAATATCTTATTTACGGTACCTATAGTGAATTCATGCTCAATAAGAAATTTTGATAGTGTATCATACCAAGCTCTGGGTTCTTGCTTCAACCCATATAGAGCTTTATCCAATTCGTAAATAAAATCTGGATGTGTATGATTTACGAATCCAATATCTTATTTACGGTACCTATAGTGAATTCATGCTCAATAAGAAATTTTGATAGTGTATCATACCAAGCTCTGGGTTCTTGCTTCAACCCATATAGAGCTTTATCCAATTCGTAAATAAAATCTGGATGTGTATGATTTACGAATCCAGGAGGTTGTGCAACATACACTTCCTCTGTTAAGATGTCATTGAGAAATGCACTCTTAACATCCATCTGAAATACTTTAAAATCTTTAAATGTAGCATATGCAAGAAACATGCGAATGGCCTCTAATCTAGCTACTGGTGCAAAGGTCTCATAAAAGTCTATTCCTTACATTTGTCTAAATCCTTGTGCTACCAGCCTAGGTTTGTTTCTAGCAACTACACCATCTTCATTCAGTTTATTCCTAAAGACCCATCGAGTTCCTATGACTGAATGATTAGAAGGTCTAGGTGCAAGTTTCCTTACATTGTTACGCTTAAACTGATTTAATTCTTCTTGCATTGCATCTATCCAGCTAGGGTCAGCTAAAGCTTCATCTATTTGCTTGGGTTATATATTCAAAATGAATGCAGAATCAAAATGATCATGTGATAGTTGGCCTCGTGTGCGAACAGGAGATAGAAAGTTACCTATGACCTGCTCAGGTGGATGATTTCTATTCCACCGAAGATCAAGTCCAATGGGATTTGATCCTTGTTCCCCCTGTGTCGTTGGCTGGATAACAACTGGATCAGCTGACGCCAATTGATGATTGTCATTGTTAGGTTGTGCGTCTGATTCCAGCTGTTGAGGTGATTTTTCAATATGTGTGCGTGAATCAGCTCTATCATCGACTGTTGGTCTTGATACCAGCTGACATGAAGTGCTCGCGACTGATGCATCAGCTGTTGGTCTTGATATCAATTGATGAGTGCTTACGACTGATGCGTCAGCTATTGATTGATGTATAGAGAGGTCTTTTTGCGCAAAATCTGATTGAGCACCATCTGGTTGAATAGTATCTGTTGGAGCAACAGCTGGTTGAGCTTGTTGAACTGTATTGTGCGGTGTGTCCACTGCTGGTTGTTCTTTAGCTGATTGTCTTTGTGGAGCAACGTCATCATCTGAGTCATCAAGACTTGTTGATTCCAGACGTGAACACAAATCATGTAAGCTTGCAGCTGAGTTGTATCTAAATCTTGTCTCATCGAACACCACAGGAGCAGATTCTTCAACTGTTAGACTTCCTCCGTCTAGTTTTGTGAAGATAGCTAAAACTCTCCCTGAGGATGTGTGGGCACAGCTGGTCCAATGCCTGAAAAGGAACAAGGATGTGTTCACCTGGTCCCCTGCCGACCTGAAAGGGGTTAGGCGCGAGGTCATGGAGCATAAATTGAATGTCTCTCTGGACTCCCGACCTGTTCTTCAGAAGATGAGACATTTTGGACCAGAGAAGGACGAAGTGATCAGGACTCAGGTCGGGGATTTATTACAGGCTGGGCATATAAAAGAGGTACACTTCCCTACCTGGTTGTCAAATGTTGTTCTGGTGCATAAAGCCACTGGTAAATGGTGGATGTGTGTGGACTTCCGAGATCTGAATAAGGCGTGCCCCAAATATTGTTATCCACTTCCAAGGATCGATCAACTCGTCGATTCCACTTCGGGTCACGAATTGCTTAGTTTCCTGGATGCCTATCAGGGATATAATCAAATCCCATTGGCTGAAGAGGATCAGGACAAGGTCAGTTTCATTACAGCGGACGGGACATTCTGCTATGTGGTTATGCCCTTCGGACTCAAGAATTCCGGGGCGACATATCAGAGGTTGATGGATATGGTCTTCAGGAAACAGCTAGGGAGAAATGTGGAAGTGTATGTTGATGATATCTTGATAAAGTCACGGACAGGGGAGAGTTTCATAACTGATTTTGAAGAAACCTTTAGCACATTTCGGGATTATCAGATCAAATTAAGTCCGAATAAGTGTGTGTTCGGGGCAAAGACAGGAAAGTTCTTGGGGTATATGGTTACCCGACGTGGAATTGAGGCTAATCCATAAAAAGTTCAAGCTCTGGCTTCAATGTGTTCTCCTCGAAACGTGCAGGAATTTCAGAGGTTAACAGGTGTTGGGACATAAAATCAAGAAGTTTTGGTGATGAAATACTTAACAGGAAAAGAATCCGTAAAAGAGATCATTCAAACCAAAGCGTCAAGGACCGAACAAGACTTATCACGCTCAATGGAGAAATCAGCTCGAAGTATTGAGGTCAAAGTCAAACCAGCCTGAAAATATATCTCAAAAAGCTGAACGACGTAAAGCGCAAGAAACCAGCTCGAATGAGTGAACCAGCCGGATACTAAGACAGCAAAATCTAAATCAGCCGGATGAGTAGACAATGCAATATCAGCCAGAATTTCATAAGAGTTTATCAGCTCGATGCATGAAATTGAAAATTAAGTTGGGTATAACAACGACATAAGTAATTTGAAATTTGGAATGACTAAAGTACTATGCCATCTGAAGCTATTCAGTTGACATCTCTGCAATGATGTGTGGTCGTTGAAACCATTTTAAGCTGAGACCAGAAATGCAGGTATATGACACCATACTGAAGACGGCACAGATTTACCAAAAAGGGAAATGCATTTATTAAAGCTGTACTTTCATAGTACAAGCATTTAAGGCGCCGCAGATATCTCAGCTTGGATGTATTCAATGTGTCTACTGGTAACATATATTACCGTACATCCAAGGAGTATATATAGAAGAGAAGAAAAATCGTGAAGAACTACAGATACACACGAGATCATTGTTAGAGTAGATGCCCAACTATCCAACTTGTGGCATGTGGGTTTTATTGACTCTTGTGTACAACAATCTTTATATATGATATTCGCATTTCTTTATGGCATTAGTTATTTTCATTATGATTATAATGTTAATAATTGTGTTGGAAAAAGACCTAGAATGCACCATAGTGTATGTTAGATGTGATAGTGGATATGATGGCTATCATTGTGAGACCTGATTTTGTATTAAGGATTAATTGTTGGAATTAATCGGCTGATTAAGAGATGTTGTGGTTTAGATCTCTGTTTTGAGGTTTGAGTTGCATTTTTGGGTTCCATTTCGTGTGTTGAACAATTCTGGATGCTTTCGTGTTTTTGGGTTTGAGGCAAAAGCTGGTTTTGTGAGCCAGCAGCTGGTCGGTGGCGAAAACCAGTCGAGGCGCGTTTTGTAATGCAGCAGATGCGTTAGTGAATTGTGCTGTGGTCGCTGGTGAAGAGACTAGTCGAGGAACCAGTCGAGAGTTTAGTAGCGTGTTTTGTGTTGAGCGCTATACGTCGTCGTTTGGGGTATTGCGACTGGTACCAGCTGCGAGGAGTTGTTGCGTCTGGATGATCAGTCGAGAGCAATGGTCAACGCGGGTCAAAGTTTTGTAGCTTGCGACTGATTGTGTTTCGTATCTTGCGACTGGTATTTCACGAAAGCTAGCGACTGGATGACGTCAGTTGAGCGACGTCGTTTTGATTAGTTGCGACGCTGCGTTTTGATGTTGCGACTGGTACCAGACGAGGGAAGCGTTGTGCGTTGTTTCGTCTTGCGACTGGATACCCAGCTGCTGGTAGTGCGACGCCGTTTAGAGGACCAGTCGATGGTTTGCCTTTTTGTGATTGTAGCGTCCGGTCGACTGGTTGTCCAGCTCTTGCATTTTCGAAGCAGCGACTGGTTGTCCAGCTTTGAGAGATTGTTCGCTACTGTAGCTAGCGACTGGATTTGTTTAGCGTGACTTGAGATTTGCTCAGCTGTTGATTCTTGCGACTGTTGTTATGGGAATTGTTGTGTCGACTGGTTTTGTCGGAGGACAGTTCTTAGTGTTGTTTTCCAGTCGATGCTAGTGCTATTTATAGGAAGACTTGGTCTTCGTTTTGTGAATTCTTTTCCCATACTTAGCGATATTTCCAGCCTTTCGTCCCTTATCTTTTGAACCCTAGAACACTGTTCAGCCGTGAGCTTTCCGGCGATTTCTCGTCGTTCCTGGTGGTTGTTCTGCTCGTGCGAGGTAGCGTTGGACTCCTCTCGGGAAGCTCTATCATCCTATACCAGTTTTAGAAGCTGTAGTTGGCTAGTCGAGGAACGCGAAGTTGCTGCCATTCGAGTGTTGCGTCGAGTTGGTAGAACTACGTTCTGGTTTTCGGTGAGACTTTGTTTCTAGCCTTAATTCTTAAGCTTTCTATGAATGTTTGAGGTATTTTGGATAGCTGGTCGAAGTGAGACTCCCAGCCGTGAGCTTGAGTAGAAATCTGTTAGATTTACGTTTTGTATGCCGTGTGTTTAACAGGCTTTTACCAGAGTCTTCGGGATCTCTCGCAGGGTTAGTTGTTGCTCAGTATAAGGTACGGGTTGAGCTTATATTTCAGCAAGGTGACAGCTTGGGTGAATTGTAAGATGGCTTTGCTGGCTTATGTGTTTGTTTGCCTGTTGAGGCTACAGATTGATGAGATGGTTGTGTGTTATGTGTATACATGCTGTTGGTATTGTTGTTGCGCATATGTTGATATGTTTATTATTGTCCAGCATGTGCATACACGTATTTGCATCTCATTCCAGTTTCATTGCCATCGTTGCGTCGTTCTTGTTTTGTTTCTTACCAGGTTGCGAGAGCGAGCGGCAATACCGCACTCTCATCTCCCCTGCTGGGTTATGTTAGCCCCTATGCACCGAGTGGCTAACTACCACAGTCCATAGGCTGGGCAACAGCAGGCCGAGTTATTGATGCATCTGGTATACGGGTGATGTGTCCGGGCGAGTGGTTAGCTACCACACTTGGAACACACCCAGTGGCCACCAT
>KV013391.1:174494-194321 GCA_001598015.1 Dorcoceras hygrometricum
GAGACTAGTATCTGCGATGCGAAGTACCATGTTTCATTGGTAAGTCCGAGGTCTTGGTTGTACTGATTAGTCCTCACGACTCGAAACGTCATTGAGGCTCTACATGATAGGCGTCTCACTTTGACCCGTTTGCCGACTCACCTGGAGTCATAAGGCATCGGGATTGGGTGAGACCCCGATGCATGTAGGAGTCGATACATCGTTGTCGAGGATTCACCGCTCGCAGACATGCGTGGATATCCTATGCTATCTGAGGGGATAATAGTGTATAAATCTCTGGCCAGAGTACTAGAAGTGTTTTAGGTAAATGTGTTTACCTAGTTACACTCGTGATGTCACTATTCGATCTCCAAGATGTATGCATAGCTATCGGATCTATAGCGACTCTCGATTTACCAATGGTCGTTGATCTGATCGGGATATATGGATTGAAAGGACCGTACTGTACGCTAACCACGACCGACTGGTTCTTGCAGGCACTATCAGTGATACCTAGGGGATCATGGGGCGATATTGCTAGACGCTTTACCATGATCCGTTGGGCAGGTCCGGAATTGTGATTCCGGAGCCGCAATGGTTGTGGGCCCACGGCTAGCTGTATCCCTGAACCATTGAGGGTCACACAAGTACTAGATTCGAGATTCCCGCACGGATAATCAGCTCAATATATTGAGCACGAGAAGAGGATATCGGGAAGTACGACTTCCTAAAAGTCAACAAGGGTCAAACCGGGGTTTCCCGCTGTTGAGGGGCAAAACGGTCATTTTGCACTGGGGTTCTGAAAAATGGTTTTTCAGATCATATTACTCAGTTTTGGAAACTGAGTCGATCGGTCCGATCTGATCGGCGATCGGAGTTACGATGAAGTCTCGGTGGTGGAGATGAACTGAATGTTCATTGTTGGACCCGGGCCCGTTGGGCCGGTCCAAGTCCATCTCTTAATTCTATTTAATGTAGAATTAGACTAGACTTAAAACACAACATTATTACAACTCTAAACCCTAACCCTAGCACACAAGCCGCCCCTCCTCTCCTCTCCAAGCGCCGTCGCCGCCGCCCGTTGTCGCCAGAAATTCGTTTCCGGCCAACTCGACGAGGAGAATCCATTCGTGCTGATCTCGTCAGCGCTTCTAGTGCAGCCTGACGAAGGAGTCTCGGTTCTGGTCATGGACCGGATTGGCGATAATCTACCGCAATCTACCGAGAAGAGCCGGGTTCTTGTAATACCGGTTGGAGCCAAGCACAAGTGCCAGCAAGGTATTCATCTTTGAACACCCTATGTATGACGACTATTAAATTGTCTGATTTTTTGTATTGATCGTCTCCCGGCCTTTTTCTATGTTCTTCCGCTGCCTCGCCGGGGGGCGGATCCGGATCCCCAACAATATGTTTTGAAAGGACCGTACTGTACGCTAATCACGACCAACTGGTTCTAGCAGGCACTATCAGTGATACCTAGGGGATCATGGGGCGATGTTGCTATTCGCTTTACCATGGTCCGTTGGGCAAGTCGGAAATTGTGATTTCGGAGCCATAATGGTTGTTGGCCCACGGCTAGCTATATCCCTGAACCATTTAGGGTAACACAAGTACTGGATTCATGATTCCCGCATGGAAACTGAGCTCAACGTGTTGTATAGGGAGTGCGACTTCCTAAAACTCAGCGGGGGTCAAATTGCGATTTCCCAAAGTTGAGGGGCTAAATTGTAATTTTGTACTAGGTAATCTGAAAAATTGTTTTTCGCATCATAATATTCAGTTTTGGAAACTGGGTTGATCGGTCCGATCTGATCGTCTATTGGAGTTATGATGAAACCGCAGTGATTTAAATGAACCAAATGTTCATATGGACTTGGGCCTGACCCAAGTCCAATGGGCCGGTTCAAGCCCATGTATACTTGTTATATTCTAGTGTTGGACTAGGGCTTTAATCACTAGACTACACAACACAACCCTAGCCTCCAAGCACAAAAACCGCCGCCCACCTCTTCTCCTCCCTCTCGGTCGCGCCGCCCTACGCGTCGCCCCACGCCGGCCACGCGCCGCCGTCTCTTGATCGGACTTGTTCCGATCGTTGCGTTGAAGAGATTCCGTCCGCGTCGAATTCGTCACTCCTTCTAGTGCAGGCTGACGAAGGAATCGTAATTCCGGTCGTGGACATGATTAGACGATCTACCGCCGCCTACATTTCAAGAGCCAGTTTCCTGTGATTCTGGTTGGAGCCAGGCGCCTAGACGCCAGCAAGGTAACGATTCGATAAACATCCTATGTATGATTATTGAATTGTATTGATGTATTGAACATATCCCGGGGAAATTTTTTTAAACTTCCGCTGCGCCTCAGGGAAACGGGATCCGGATCCGCCATTGTCGCCAACAATCATTCAGATATTACACAAGTCCTTCACTGAAGCATAATTCACCTCTGAACCAGCTCGTTAAAGTGACACACGCACATATTAAACATACTCTTCGTGTCACTAACTCTTCTACACTCATTTCTGTAGACTTGAACTTGATTTGTAAAATCAGAAATAGAGAGTGTCTGAGTGCTAGAGTAGCACAACCAGCTGAGAGCTTTAACTATTAAAATACGAACAAGGCTGAGGGTCTGTGTGTCGTAAGATAGCTAAACAGCTGAGCACTAAAGTGTTGGTAGTAACGACCCAGGCTGCGAGTTTGCGTGTCGTTGGTTGCTAGGTGTTCTCATGGCTGATGGTCACGAGAGTGGGTTTGTACAAAAGTTGTATAATTCAAAGCCTTCTAGTGAAATCCTTCCCGTCGTGGAAGAAGGGGAGACGTAGGAGAGATTGCTCCGAACTTCCAGAACCAACTCACTTGTTCTTATTGTCTTTATTTCTGCACTTTGAATAAATTGTTTAGCTGCTTGAATCACGTTTATTCCGCATAAAATAACCTTATTACGTGAGACAACAGCATCATTGAGAAAACCTTCCAGCTGGTAATTCGGCTGGAAGTTAGCTTTGAGCTGTAAAATCCTTTCAAAATAAACTGTTCGTTTAAAATTAGCAAAGAAGTTCATTCACCCCCCCCCCCTTCTGAACTCTCAAGCACTCTTTTCGATCCTAACAAGTGGTATCAGAGCGGGTTTTCTCAGTGTCTGAACGTTTTACTCATTATTATTATTAAATATGTCGGTCTCTCACTCTAAAATTCCTATGTTCTCCAAGGAGGAATACGACGTCTGGAAGATCCGGATGCAAGCGCATTTAGCTGCACAAGATGATGACATGTGGTTTGTAATCACTAACGAACCAATGTCGATACTAAAAGTAAACACTGCTATTGCTATAGCTGATGGTGCACCTCAATGGATTGAGAAGCCTAGACAGGAGTGGAGTTCCGAAGATGAGAAGAAAGCAAATCTCCATAATGTCGCAAAAGACATACTATACAAGACGCTAGACAATAACATGTTTAGAAAAATCCAGACATGCACCACTGCAAAAGAAATATGGGAAAAGCTGGTCCAGATTTGTGAAGGAAATGAGGAAACAAAAGAAACAAGCTGACTGTAGCCTTGAAAAAATTTGAGCTCATCAAGATGAAGCCTGAAGAAACCATGGCCAAATTTGATGAAAGATTCATCTCTTTGGTGATCGAACTAGCCAGACTGAATAAGACTTACAGCAATAGAGAGCTGGCTCTAAAAGTGATGCGTACACTTCCCAAAGAATGGGATGTAAAGACTATGGCCATAGAGGGAGTCAAACGATTTGAACAAACTGGAGTTACATGACTTGTTTGCCAACCTGAAGGCATACGAGTTCGAACTAGAAACCAGAGTCGAAATGGAGCCATCTACATCTCAACCAACTAAAGCTCTGGCTGCTTCTATCCCAGATCAAATTCCATGCTCTACTGACAGCAGATCTACAGATTAGATGAGCAAGGACGCAATGGCTCTGCTCATCAGAAAATTTGGAAAATTCATGCGGAAGCAGAATTCTCAACCTTTTTCATTTCATTCTCCCAAGAAAAATTTTAATAATCCTTCTGAAAATAAATGCTATAACGGTGGCAGGACTGGTCATTTCATGGCTGATTGTAATAATCCAAAACAAGATGAAAAGAAACGACCGGACCGTAGCAGCAGCAGGTCCAAGAAGGATAAAAAGATATATCAAAGAGGGAAGAGTGAAAAAGCTATGGTGGCAAGAGAGAATAAGAGTGCAGGGGCTGACTCTGATTCAGATGAATCAAACTCTGAAGATTCCTCGTCAAGAGATAGCGAAGATGAAGTACAGTGTCTAATGGCAGATGACACTGAAGAGGTATTTGATTTCTCAAATCCTGAATTTACACGAGAGGATCTTGTCACCGCACTAAACGAAATGGTTCTTGAATATAAGAAACTTTCTCAATCATTCACGGAGCTTAAGGCTGAAGAAGAGAGTTGTTCAACAAGCGCTGAGTTAGCTGGCTCAGGTGCTATGCAGGCTGCTCTAAGTAAGCTTAAAAATGAGAACGTGGATTTGAAAAATATGTCAGAAGAGTTACTCTGCGAAAATCAGCGATTAACTGAAATAATAAACTTCTGGACGAAATCATCTGTCTCATTACAGAACCTGCAAGGAGTTACTAAACAATTTGGTGATAAAACCGGATTAGGATACTCCAGCTATGAAAGCAGTACCTCAGAAACCGGCAGCAATCCAAGGCAAGGAGAAACAAAGTTTAAGATCAACTTTGTAAAATACAGCCGGGAACAGATTGCTGAAGAAAATTCTGGTGATAATGTGATGGCAGATAAATCCTTGATCCGGCAAGGAATATTTTATGGGTTAGGATATACTGCTCCTGAGAAGCATCGGGAGAGCTGGTTAAACAAAAATATTGAATTTGTAAAAGGAAAACCTAAATTCTACAACATAAACCAGCTCAACCAATCTTCAACTAAGGACAGACTGTACAAACCACACTATCTAAAATCCAGCTCAAGAAACTCTTATGCTACCTATCAAAATCACACCAGAACAAAGAACACACACAGATCACACAAAAGCTTTGATCTACACTCTGGTAATTGGATTAGGATTATCCAAGTGTGGGTTCTAAAAGGTCTAATCAAACCTGGACCCAACTGAATCAAACGGTACCAATTTGCATTAATTTGTGATTTCAGGAACGAAAGACATTAAGACTGAAGCAGTCTACATGGTATCTGGACAGTGGATGTGCCAGGAACATGACTGGGGATGCCAAGCTACTCTCAAATACAAAGAACACACACAGATCACACAAAAGCTTTGATCTACACTCTGGTAATTGGATTAGGATTATCCAAGTGTGGGTTCTAAAAGGTCTAATCAAACCTGGACCCAACTGAATCAAACGGTACCAATTTGCATTAATTTGTGATTTCAGGAACGAAAGACATTAAGACTGAAGCAGTCTACATGGTATCTGGACAGTGGATGTGCCAGGAACATGACTGGGGATGCCAAGCTACTCTCAAATATAAAACCATGCAATGGCGCCAGAATCACCTTTGGTGACAATTCTAATGGTAACACCGTGGGTAAGGGTAAGCTTACCCATGGTAACTTTACAGTAAACAATGTACTTCTCGTTGAAAATTTGTACTATAACTTGATCAGTATAAGTCAGCTATGTGATAGTGATTATTCTGTTAAATTTCAAAAACATACATGCACAGTTCTTGATCCAGAAGGATTGACTATTCTCATAGGATATAGATCTGGAAATACATACAAAGTAGATTGGCCAGACCAGCCGAATAAAGAATAAACCTGTCTAGTTGAAGATTTTAAGGGGTCCGGTGCTGCCAAAAAGGGGGAAGGTGGCTCAAGTAGCTGACCTAGGGAAGGGTCGAGTAGTTGAGGGCCGACTGGAGGACGAGGAGGATCAAGCTCACAAGGGGGAAGAGGAAGAAATGATGATCCAGAACGTTTTAAATATTCGAAATGGTTTTAAGCCATAGAGATTAAAACTGATTGAAACAAACTAACTTTGAGCTTACATTATATTTATTAATCCTCTTTTATGATCCTCTTTTACATCAGGGTTTTGGCATCACCAAAAAGGGGAAATTTTTGGGACATAAATTGAAGAAGTTTTGGTGATGAAATACTTAACAGGAAAAAGAATCTGTAAAAGAGATCATTCAAACCAAAGCTTCAAGGACCGGACAAGACTTATCATGCTCAACGAAGAAATCAGCTCGAAGTATTGAGGTCAAAGTCAAACCAGCCTGAAAATATATCTCAAAAAGCTGAACAACGTAAAGCGCAAGAAACCAGCTCGAATGAGTGAACCAGCAGGATACTAAGACAGCAAAAGCTAAATCAGTCGGATGAGTAGACAATGCAAATATCAGCCAGAATTTTAGAAGATTTTATCAGCTCGATACATGAAATTGAAAATTCAGCTCGGTATAACAACGACATAAGGAATTTGAAATTTGGAATGACTAAAGTACTATGCCATCTGAAGCTATTCAGTTGACATCTCTGCAATGATGTGTGGTCGTTGAAACCATTTGAAGCTGAGACCAGAAATGCAGGGATATGACACCATACTGAAGACGGCGCAGATTTACCAAAAAGGGAAATGCATTTATTAAAGCTATACTTTCATAGTACAAGAATTTAAGGCGCCGTAGATATCTCAGCTTGGATGTATTCAATGTGTCTACTGGTAACATTTATTACCGTTACATCCAAGGAGTATATATAGAAGAGAAGAAAATCGTGAAGAACTACAGATACACACGAGATCATTCAGATATTACACAAGTCCTTCACTGAAGCATAGTTCACCTTTGAACCAGCTCGTTAAAGTGACACACACACACATATTAAACATACTCTTCGTGTCACTAACTCTTCTACACTCATTTCTGTAGACTTGAACTTGATTTGTAAAATCAGAAACAGAGAGTGTCTGAGTGCTAGAGTAGCACAACCAGCTGAGAGATTTAACTATTAAAATATGAACAAGGCTGAGGGTCTGTGTGTTGTAAGATAGCTAAACATCTGAGCACTAAAGTGTTGGTAGTAACGAACCAGACTGCGGGTCTACGTGTCGTTGGTTGCTAGGAGTTCTATTGGCTGATGGTCACGAGAGTGGGTTTGTACAAAATTTGTATAAATCAAAGCCTTCTAGTGAAATCCTTTCCGTCGTGGAAGAAGGGGAGGCGTAGGAGAGATTGATCCGAACTTCCAGAAACAACTCACTTGTTCTTATTGTCTTTATTTTTTCACTTTGATTAAATTGTTCAGCTTCTTGAATCACGTTTATTCCGCCTAAAATAACCTTATTACATGAGACAACAGCATCACTGAGAAAACCTTCAAGCTAGTAATTCGGCTGGAAGTTAGCTTTGAGCTGTAAAATCCTTTAAAAACAAATTGTTCGTTTAAAATTAGCAAATGAGTTCATTCACCCCCCCCCCCGAACTCCCAAGCACTCTTTTTATCCTAATAACAAGGAGGATAGCTGCATTATCAAGGTTTATCTCCCGATCTACCGATAGAAGTCTCCCTTTCTTTAAGGTACTTCGCAAAGCGAAGAATTTTGAATGGAGTGAGCAGAGTGAAAAGGCTTTTAAAGATTTAAAGGAGTATTTGAAGGAATTATCCGTACTCAACAAACCTGAACCCGGGTAACCATTGTATGTATACCTTGCTGTTACAACACAGGCTGTTAGCTCGGTTGTTATTCGGGAAGATGGGCAGGATAACCGACTTGTTTACTTTGTTAGCCATGCTCTGAAAGGCGCAGAGGTGAATTATGCCACACAAGAAAAGTTAGCTTTGGCTTTGGTTGTTACCGCTCGACGCCTCAGGCCGTATTGCCTCTCTCATCCTATCATTGTGCTCACGAACAGTATCTTGGGACAGATTTTCCATCATCCCGACGCCTCTGGAAGATTAGTCAAGTGGGTCACCGAACTCAGTGAATATGATCTTCAGTTCAAACCCCGAACAGCCGTGAAGGCGCAGGTGTTGGTCTACTTCCTGGCAGAGACTATCTATCCCGAGCTAGAAGAACAGTGGAAGATATATGTAGATGGATCTTCTTGCTCCTCTGGGAGTGGTGTTGGAGTAGTTATCGTCTCTCCCTGGGGTGAAGAGACAAGAATGGTCGTGACTTTAGATTTCAAGGCCACAAACAATGAAGCAGAATATTAGTCCTTTCTAATTGGGCTTCGAGCTGCCAGAAATATGGGAATTGATCGAGTTTTATTATATTCAAATTCTCAATTAGTTGTTAAATAGTGCAATGGCAAGTTTGAAGTAAAAGATAAGAAGATGTTTAAATACGCAGAATCCCTGAGCAAAATAACTGAAGACTTCTCTGAACTTATATTTGCGCAGATAGCTCGGGAGGCGAACGACAAGGCAGATAGGTTAGCTCGGATGGCCAGTTCGCTTAAGCCTACTTCGGGAAAAGGGGTGCAAGGACAAGAGCTGATATCACAAATTTATCAGGTGGAGACAAATCCTGAAATCATACCCACCTCGGATTGGCGGCATGAAATTTATGAGTATATCACTCATCGAATCTTACCCGAGGATCCTCAAAAAGCTCGGCAAATTATACGACGGGCTTTTCGCTTTGTGCTTTTGAATGGTACATTGTACAAAAGATCCTTCTCAAAACCATTGTTGAAGTGCTTAGGTGCATAAGAAGCTAGGTATGTCCTAAGGGAAGTCCACGAGGGATGCTGTGGAAATCATCTCGGGAGTATTGTGCTGGCAAGAAAGGTTCTCCTAGCAGGATTTTTCTGGCCCACTATGCATAAGGACGCCTCGGATTTAGTACTGTCACGATTTCCAGAGGCATGCCAATTTTCAAAAGCAGCATGCCAAACTGTAAAGGTCGGTTATCTCCTCATGTCCCTTTGACCAATGGAGCATTGACATTGTAGGACCTTTTCTCCCGGCCGGGGGCAAAGAAAGTTCTTACTGGTTGTAGTGGATTATTTCTCAAAGTGGGTGGAAGCTGACCCACTGGCTAACATATCTGAAGGGGAAGTGTTAAAATTCTTGTGGAAGAACATCGTCTGTCGTTTCGGAATTCCATGAAGACTCATATCAGATAATGGAAGACAATTTTGTGGGTCAAAAGTCTGAGCATGGTTCCAAGAGATGAAGATCGAGCAAATCTTTATGTTGGTATCTTATCCACAGAGAAATGGGTAGGTTGAGGTTACTAACCGATCCATTGTACAGGGTCTTAAAACACGGCTAGGCTCGGCCAGAGGAAAATGGGTTGATGAATTACCTAGTGTTTTGTGGGCCTACCGAACAACCTCCCGAACTGGCACAGGCGATACACCTTACTGCATGGTTTATGGAACGGAGGCTCTTTTACCCGCGGAGATTGGTGAAGATAGTCTCAGGGTGACGAGTATGGCGAAGGCAATGATGAAATCCGGAATCTCGAGCTGGATCATGTTGAGGAGAGAAGAAACAAGGCACAGGTGCGGTTATTTGCTTATCAAAGAAGGATGGTCCAGGCATATAACAAAAGGGTTCGACCCCGAAGATATGAAGTAGGAGACCTGGTCTGGAATAAGATTCAGTATCAAGGGGACAGGGGAAAACTCGGCCCTAAGTACGAAGGGCCATATAAAATCGTGGGCAAAGCAGGCATCGCCGCTTATTACTTGGAGGATGCATCCGGAAAAAGAACTCAAAGGCCTTGGAATATTATACATCTTCGACGATATTATTCTTAAGATCCTACCCTTGTAAAATGACTTATTTCATGAGGAAAGAGAAGTTTTTGCTGAGGAAAACCATGATAGTATCTGGAACGATGATTCTTATTGACTGCACATAAAAGCCCAATCTCGCATTTGCCAACTCCTCGCGTAGCTCTCTACGTGAGTACATAAGCCCGACTAGCTCGGTACTCGAAGCCCAGTTTCGCACTGGCACATCCTCGTGTAGCTCTTCTACGTGAGTACATAAGCCCGACTAGCTCGGCACTCGAAGCCTAGTTCCACACTGGCACATCCTCGCGTAGCTCTTCTATGTGAGTACATAAGCCCGACCAGCTCGGCATTCGTGCATTGGCCAACTCCTCGCGTAGATCTTCTACGTGAGTACATAAGCCCGACCAGCTCGACATTCGAAGCCCAGTTCCACACTGGTACAGCCTCACGTAGCTCTACTATGTAAGCACATAAGCCCGACCAGCTCAGCATTCGAATCCCAGTGCCGCACTGGCACAGCCTCGCGTAGATCTTCTACGTGAGTACATAAGCCCGACCAGCTCGGCATTCGAAGCCCATCTCCGCACTGGCACAGCCTCGCGTAGTTCTACTACGTAAGCACATAAGCCCGACCAGCTCTTCATTCGAAGTCCAGTGCTGCACTGGCACATATTCGCGTAGCTCTTCCACATGAGCACGCAAGCCCAACTATTGTCGGCATTAATTTCGATCCACTCGACACAGTCAACCCGACTTGCTCGGCACCTAAGTCGAAATCTTGTTAGCAATAAGTCTTACTACACGCAAGCAAACTTTTGTCGCAAAGGTTCGAGGCCACGTAAGAAAAAATATCTTCGGATTTCGTTAAAAATACGATTAAACTAAATTATGCTCGGGATAGTTCATCTCGAGTTAAGATATTTATATGTCATTGTGCGCAAATTAAAATAGACCAAGGTGAAAGAGAAAGCAACTGGTTCCATTAACTTCAAAAAAGAGTACAGGAGAAAATTTTAAATACAAAGGTCTCAAGATGGGGGAGCCTCCTCCCGACCCGAGCTGTTGTCTTCAAGTTCTTCATCATCAGACATGTCCGCTAAGGCTTGCTCAACATCCAGGAAAGAGGCCGGGTGTTCTTCTTCAGAGTAGCCATTAGCCCTAAACTGGGCCAGACACCCTTCGAAGCCCTTGTCAAAATACATCGAGGCCTTCTTGATGCATAGGCTGTTAAACTCCCTGGACTTTAAAAATTTTTCCTTCTTGAGTGCCCAGGAGTTTGCCCTCTCCTCTTGAAGTTTCTCCACCTCGGCCAGATGAAGCTTGCTTTCTTCCTCATAACATTGAGCTCGGGCTTCTAAAGATTGTATTTGAGTCTCCATCGTTTGCATCTGAGCCATCAAAGCCTGGACCTCACCTCGGGATGATTCCAGCTCGGCAGAAAGAGACTCCTTATCCACGTTCTCTTTCGTCTGGATCTCCTCCAGCTGCTTCATTAACTCATTATGATGACCAAGAACCCCGTCCATAGAGTGCTTGGTCTTAGTGACCTCTTCCCGAGCCTTGGAGAAGCGATTCGCTGCTTCTCCAAACCATTCCAAGGACTGCACAGATATAAATAAGTTAGCAATAATAACGGAGTGCAAAGATAAAACCCCGAGCTGGTGCGAACCTGCATGAAATGAAGCCCAGCAGTCTCAAAGACCCCAAGGTCAGAAGTCCTCTTCAACTGGTCAAAATCCTGGTCGGGGACTAGGAGACGGATGAAATCCAGAGAGGCAGAACCGGAGGGTCTAGACACGAAGGAGAGTGCGGAGGCATCCAGTAGTGTGTAAGGTGCTTCGGTTGACTGCTGCTCGGGGTTTTTGTTCGATGTACCCACGGGCTCCTTGATTGGATCCTCGGGGATAGACTTCTGGATAGACTCAGTACCCCTCTCTTCATGGCGGCACTTCTTGCGCCTCTCCTTTTTCTTCGCAGGAGCCTTTCTCTTCTCCTTGCTCGGGGGGCGAGAACTGGAGGGGCCCCCCCCCAGATTTGGCCTTCCTTTCCTTTAGTGCTTCCATCATTTCAGCCTTATTCATCCTATCGTCTGCAAAGATCAAATACAGGTTAACAGATCAGACACCGGAAATAATAAAGGCAGTATGGGGAAGACAAGGGCAATAACTAGATCCCCGACCAGCCGAACATTTTTCCCACTAAAATTGAAAAAACACAGAAGATCCTCCTCGATCAAATGTTGGGCATTGAAACATCTCCCCCTCATGACCTCTAGAAATCTAGTTAGGTCGGGTTTTTGCTCGGGGGTCGAGGGGGGCAAGGTGTGGGCTTCATCCCGCCACGAAATGTTGCAATCCCAGAAGTTCTCTCGACCTGAGATGCGCCTGATGAAAAAATACCTACTCATCCACCCTTTGTGAGAGCTCGGGTTACCACCTATAAACCCGAACTCTTTCTTATTGGAAATGTAGAACTTTCCAGGACCTAACTTCTTAATTATAACTATTTGCATCAAAACATAGGTCGAGAGAGGAACCCATAAAATTTTAACAAAACGTCTAAGGAAAGGAGGGAGCTAAAGGAGTTCGGGGTAAGCTGTCTAGGTCTAACCCCGATATGGTTGCAGAGGCTCAAGATAAATTTGGGAATGGGGAACCTAAGACCCCGATCTATTTGGTTTATGTAAAAGGTGTGAAAACCAGCAGGAGGGTGGTGAGCTCGGGCGTGGACATGGGGGATTACTACCTCATAGAGTCCGGTTATTCCTGCCTTATCCTTAAGGGAAGAAATGTCTGATTCCCTGAGGGTGGAGGCTTAATCTCATACCAAGTACAACCCTAGGCAGCTAACCTCGCCTCATCCTGGTCAATCCTAAGAATCCTAGCCCTATGAAGCTCTGATAAGCTCGGGGTCTCATTTTCCCTATTGCTAGCCTCGGGAGGCGAGGAACGATCTATGGACTCTGCTAATCTACTAACCAAATTGATGTCGGGGGAAGACATCTATGCGAAAGGACGAAGAACGATGAAAACTTACGGAAGGTCGGGAGACAGTAAAATAGCTCGGGAGAAAGAAAAAATTTCGGCAGAGTTCGGTACTAGTGAAAAGAAAAGGTGTAATTGAACGAAAGAAGTTGCTTAGTTATAGCAAAATCGGTGAGCTTTTCAAACCGTTAGATTTCAGCCTTAAGGAGTGGTTCAGATTACCTCGGGAATTCCAAGCGACTCCTCGAGATATGGGCCAAAATGTAACCGTTCAATTGAAATTAATCAAGGGTCGGAAATGATTTCACAAGGATCGCGATTTTCTTTGAAGAAACACAAACAGTTACTTACGAATCCCGAACCTCATCATTACCGTTCACCAAAAAGCTTATCAACGAATAGAGCATAAGGCCACACAGATTATGGTTTTCGCTGCTTGTGCAAAATCTTAACTCAGCACCCGAACTCAATCTGACATAGTCCTATACTCCCATTTCTTGCCTAGGACTCATTGAGGGGGGTTACTATTGATATCGCTAAATTTCAGCTTAAGACCTGGGCTCGGGAGACCACCCTGCCATCAGCTCGAGGGCGCACCTCGCTGGCTAAAAACGCCACCTCGAGGTCCCATAGCTTGATCATTCACACAACCCGACTTAATAGTGTGACGCGCAATATTGCGACCCTACATAAGCAACTTGATAAGCAACTTGGCCCTCTTGTCAGATCAAGGTCCTGACAGATATTAAGAGAAATCATCCCTACCTGCAGGTGGTAGATGAGGAAACATATCAGGCCCACACAAATTCATAATTACTCAGACCGGTACGTTCAATCGCTTTCGCTTACCTATAAATACTCAGGTAGATCTCCTTTCTTACTAATTCAATAACTTCACTTGCTCTACTTCATACGTATTCCTTATTCCCAAAACGCTTATTCTAACTTAAGCATCGGAGGACCTTCGTCGGGACAACCCCGATGCCCTTTGACCAATTGCTGTGTTGACAGGATACTTCCGGTGGAGCGCACCCCGACCTATCCAACCAAGTGGTGTGCAGCCCCATCTACCGAGTTAAAACAAGTGCGATTTTCGACCTGACAAATCTTACGTGGCGATAGCTTATTGGCTGGGCGAAATTCGGTTATATCATTGGTGTTGTCATATATATGTAACATTTGATTGTTACTATATACACTTGTAATATTTTTCTTAATAGAATATTTACGGTAGCTCCATGGACATAGCCTTTTTTCTTGGGTGAACCATGTAAAATCATCGTATTCTTGTTGATTATTTTATTTCCCAATTTTGCCATTTTTTCGTCATTATTACATCGCATCAGTATAATTCCTCGACAAGCATGACCCAGGATATGCACATGCGCGACCGGTGCTTTTCGATTTCTTAGAAACATTGCTTGTTTAGTTATTAATCTATTTCTAAAATTAAAATCTTGTTGTTTAAGTCCAATTATTTCTTAACTAATTTAATTAAACAAAAAAAATTCAACAATTGCGGATTTTCAACTTTCGTCTAAAACAAGACACTGAAAACGAATACTTCTTTAATCGGCTTAACCATGTACTGATCGATATATTTGAAGCTATTTTTAAATCTTTTATCTTTGAGTCAATACAAAAAAGTTATTGGCCAGAATAGATGCAAATAACTAGACCGTTATCAATAAATAACAGAAAATAGAGCTAAACATATAGAGATCAATCGAATACGCAATAAAACGAACAATAGTCTGCCTCTAGCTGGTCCAGTAAAACTTAATAATATCAAAAACTAGACAAAAATAACGTTTTCATTCATGGAGATGAAGAAATAACTGTGAAGAGGAAAACTCTGAGCGATGACGCGTGAATTTGTCTTCTCAAGTGTGTCTCTTTCAACCAAACTCCAAAGTCTAGTCGCCACGCCGTAAAAGTTGCAAAAATCCCCTTCCACTCTTTTTATTTTCCAAAAACCGAGATATTGTTTCCTTTAAGATTTTTTTTATTTTTGTGGCATTTTTTGACCCAGCACTCGGGTCCTGATACATGCCCGTCTCACAGGCAAGCACCGGGCCGCATGCTTTCCTTCGACTGTGAGGGTTTGAAGTGTCAAAGTTGGATGTTACATTTGTATACGTTTTTTATGCTGCTCCAATTTCGTCCTCGATCCCTGACCAAAAAGTTAATCCTCGCCACCCGAGGAGAATCAAATATGACTTAGTAGTTTTTTCCCGAGTCACTTGTGATTTCTTTTTGTGATGGGCTAATATCAGGATGCCCTTTGTTTGCGGTGACCCCGAGTATTTATAGGCGAAAAAAAGGTATCTCGATTGCGTACACGCCATCTGGCCACTCATGATTGAGTATGGATCTGCCAGCTCTAGTCTGCACAAGTTACTAGGCCAATCAGTACTGAGTAAGAACCTGACAACACGTTATCCTACTTAATCATTAGCAGGTATGGGTTAGACAGCTTTTCTCTTTAGAGTCCTCGGGTTGATGTTTCTCGAGTAAGCTTTGAATAGATCTCCCGAGTAGGTTTCCCGAGTAAACTTTGAATAGATCCCCCGGGTAGGTTTCCCGAGTAAACTTTGAATAGATCCCCCGGGTAGGTTTCCCGAGTAAACTTCTATATATTGATATCAATAGTGTCTCCCCTTTTTAGTCCAAACGAAGTAGTGAAGTTGAAGACTGTTGCGCTTCTTCTCGGAATCCGTAGATAATTTTTGTGCCTCCCGAAGAAAACCTTTTTTCATGCGATTTATTTTTTTTATTTCTAATATTGCTGATGGGACTTTAATTCAGCGCGCCAAAGTTTTCCCGCCTATTTGATATTCTCGAGGTAATCTAGATCGTTGATCGCTCCTAGATCCGACAGCTGAGATTCATTGGTTTTACTATAAATAGCCATACTTTTTCTCCTCATTTCCTCATTCCTTCTCAACTGTGTCGTTACTCTGCCGAAATCGCCTCCTGAGTCATCTGCCCTTTCTCTTCCTTTCTCCAAATCAATCTTGTATGTGCCGCAACCTTTACATCATGTCTTCTATAGATGAGCATGTAGTGGTCGAATTTGGGCAGTCCTTAGGGTCCCCTTCTTCGTCAGGTCGGCAGAGGGCCGCCCTTGGTATGAGATTAAGGCGTCATTACTACAAGAGTCTGATAAAGCCCTTATAAGGGATTTGTCCGGTATGTCAAACCAATATGAGGTCTTGATTCCTCTACCCGAGGACCGAGCCCATCTTCCTCCCGAGGGCTATCATACTTTTTACGTGAATCAACTAGAAATTGATCTTAGGTTCCCCGTTCCCCGATTCATTCAAGATCTATGCGACCACCTGAGAGTTAGTCCCAGCCAGTTAACCCCAAACTCAAAATTAGGTCTAGGGGTTCTGTTGAAGTTTTACCAAGCTCCTATTTCTCTCCACCTTATCTGTAATTTAACCCAAATCCGACAACAAGACGTCGGAAAATTTTTTATTCGTCTAAAGCCCGAGTACGGGTTCATAAAGGGGAACCCCTCCTATCATAAGGGTTGGATGAGTCGCTATTTTTTTGTGCGTCGTAATGTTCGAGAAGGGATAGCATGGTACTGCGATATGTCGTGGTCCGAGAAGCCGACGAAAAGGGTTCTTCCTCCACCCGCTCAGGAATATGATCCGGCTCCTTTTCTTTAGGATGCGTGTGCGAAATGTTTCAATGCTCGGGACTTAGTCCGAGAGGATCTTCTGTGTCATTTTGGTTTTAGTCGGAAGGGGGTAGCGGTGGAAGGGGACTTAGGTATAGCTTTTTATTTCTTTCTCGGTACTCCTCTATTTTTACTTAACTCTATGTGTCTAACCATTTGTTCTTTGTATACAGCCGACAGAATTATGAAGTCCTATCTCTTGGAAGCTTACAAGAAGCGAGAGTCTGAGGCTTCTCGGGGTTCCAATCCACCCGTTCAGGAGCGCGCTAATACTGTTTCCGAGGAGCTTGTAAAATCTCCTCTCGAAGAGTCTGCCAATCCTCCACCTGCGGAACCTACAAAAGAAAAAAGGAGGAGGTCTTCTTCGGGTGGTGATAAACACTCAAAGAAGAATAAAACTTCCTCCTCGGCTGAGGTCGGTAAGGAGGCAGGAGCTTCTCAGCCTGATCAATCGAGTATTGAAGTCTCATCATTCATAGCTCGCCCGGTTACCTCAACCACCGTGGCCTTTTTCCAAAATTTTGCTCCCGAGCAGGATCTTCCTGTGGTTAGCTCGGCTTCCGACAAGGCGGTTACGGAGGCTTTGGCTTCCAACGTTTTTACAGGCACTGCTTTGGGGGGGCGAACTGTCCCGACGGGTTTCAAAGGCCCGAGAAGTGGCTCGTTCTTCCAGGCGATCCCTGGATGAGTTTATGTGGAGCATAATAAGTTGATGAAGGAAATCGAGGATGTTCGGGGGGCTTCTGATGCCGAGAAGAAATCCCTTGAGCAAACACTGGCTGCTTCAGAGGCCACTGTCATGCGTCTCCAAGAGGAGATGAAGAAGGCGGGAGATGATGCCGAAGAGAGAATAAAAAAGGTACAAGAGGAAGCAGAGGCCTCTTGGGAGAAAAAGAAAGTAGACTTCTTGAAGTCGGATGAGTTCGATAGGCTCTGTGCTACTCGGGCCTTATCCTTCTTCCAGCATGGTTTCGATGGGTGTTTGGCCCAGATTAGGGCTAACGGATACTCGGAGGCCGAGCACCCTTTTGCTTTTCTTGATGTTTTGAAGTCCCTGGAAGCTCTGCCCGACGAGGGTGAAGTGGAGTCTTCGAGGGCTAAAAAGTGATGTACTTTATTTGTAACTTTCTTTCTTTTCTTTTAATGAAAAAGAATTTCTTTTGTATTTCCAACCTTTATTCATATGTTGTTATTTTATTCATTGTGCGTTGATGGGATCGGACTTTTGCTGAAATAAGATTTCTATCCAAGCGTCAAATACCAACCGGAGTCGGTAGTCGGGTGCCGAGTAGATCGGTCTTTTGATTAGATAGGATCTCTATCCAAATGTTAAATACCAACCAGAGTTGATAGTAAGGTGCCGAGTAGATCGGTCTTTTGATTTGATAGGATCTCTATCCAAGTGTTAAATACCAACCAGAGTTGATAGTCGGGTGCCGAGTAGATCGGTCTTTTGATTAGATAGGTCTCTATCCAAGTGTTAAATGCCAACCAGAGTTGATAGTAGGGTTCCAAGTAGATCGGTCTTTTGATTAGATAGGATCTCTATCTGTGAGGCTCTCTGCTCACAATTGATTCTCTAATCTCAATCAGTGGGTTATTAATTTAAACTAAACAAGTTTAATTAGATCTAATCTGGTTCATATATACGTTACTTAAAAGTTTTTTTTTTCAACCAGCAGAAGCGTGTTCAATTCAGCAGAAGCATAAAGGATCTTGTAGCGTAAATATTTTTCATTATACAAATACTTCATGATCCACGATGGTTACAAGCTAAGTTTACTAGTCCACTAAATTTTTATACACAAAACCAGACTTGAGCAACCTAAGACCAACTGTCCAAACATCTAGACTACCAGCTGGTGTTTATTTTTCCTGCTGCTGGTCCAGCGTTTAAGTAGTTATCTCTCGCTACCCTTGGTTGCTCCCCACTCGTTCCTTCCTCCTGTTGTCATGCATACATACAAAACAAAACAACAGCCGGATAAACTCCGGTGAGAATCATCTCATCAGTATAATCAGCAGGTACGAATAATAACATTAAAATGCATAACAGTTCATCAATGTAAAACAAATGCAATGCAATGAAATGCTTCTAGTTCTCTTCTTCAATCTCAGAATTGATTCCATATCAGTTCAACGCCATCAAGATTCGTATCCGATCTTGACATGAATATTCATCTATCGAAACCATCTCCGGCTTCGAAAATCAGGCCAACTCAGTCCTGGGAATTAGAATCAATTCAATTCTGTAAAACAAATGCAATGCAATGAAATGCTTCTAGTTCTCTTCTTCAATCTCAGAATTGATTCCATATCAGTTCAACGCCATCAAGATTCGTATCCGATCTTGACATGAATATTCATCTATCGAAACCATCTCCGGCTTCGAAAATCAGGCCAACTCAGTCCTGGGAATTAGAATCAATTCAATTCTCTTCTGTTGGGGATCCGGATCCGCCCCCCGGTCAGGCAGCGGAAGAACAAAAATTATAGAACCGGGAGGCGATCAATACGAAAAATCAATCTACATTCTACGACATTCATAGGATGTTCAGCGTGTTACCTCTCTGGCACTTGTGCCTGGCTCCAACCGTGATTACAATAATCTGGCTCTTCTCGGTAGATTGCGGTAGATACGCCAATCCGGTCCACGACCAGATCCGAGACTCCTTCGTCAGACTGCACTAGAAGTTCTGACGAGATCAGCACGAACGGATTCTCCTCGAAAAACTAGGCCGGAACAAATTCCGGCGAAGTTGGCGGCGACGGCGGGCGGCGCACGGCGGCGGCGTGATCGAGAGGGAGGCGGCGGCTTTTGGTGTGTAGGGTTAGGTTTTCTAATTGTGTTGTATGAAGTGTTTAAGTCTAATAATAGTCTCAATTATATAGACTTAATAATGGATTTGGACCGGCCCATCGGGCCCGGGTCCAATTGACGATATCCATTGCTGTGACTTCATCGTATCTCCGATCGCCGATCAGATCGGACCGATCGACTCAGTTTCCAAAACTGAATGTTATGATATGAAAAACAATTTTTCAGATCATCTAACCCCAAATAGCAAAATGACCGTTTTGCCCCTCAACAGAGTCAAATCCCGGTTTGACCCCTGTTGACTTTTAGAAAGTCGCACTTCCCGAAATCATCTTCTTGTGCTCAATACATTGAGCTGAGTATCCGTGTGGGAATTTCGAATCCAGTACTTGTGTGACCCTCAATGGTTCAGGGATACAGCTAGCCGTGGGCCCACAACCATTGTGGCTCCGGAATCACAATTCCGGACCTGCCCAACGGATCATGGTAAAGCGTCTAGCAACATCGCCCCATGATCCCCTAGGTATCACTGATAGTGCCTGCAAGAACCAGTCGGTCGTGGTTAGCGTACTGTACGGTCCTTTCAATCCATATATCCCGATCAGATCAACGACCATTGGTAAATC
>KV013391.1:246792-258461 GCA_001598015.1 Dorcoceras hygrometricum
ATTCGTATAAAATTTACCTATATTTTGTATTCTAAACATTATAAAATATTTTTCACTTGTTTTTAAAAACTGTACTTCAAAATTATTTTTTAAAAATATTTTCAAAAACATTTTATAAAAATATTATCCAAACACATATTTTATGTTTTTTAACTCTAAAAAGACTAAAAAACGTTTTTAAGAAATATGTCGAAATGAACCTAGAATCCATTTGTCAATCTAGATTATGCCACATCGAGGGTTTTACTCCTCATATAGTCTTGGTTATTAATTTATCAGGAGACTGGCATTTTATGACTCTCACACTAAAACTGTGTCTAACAAATCATGGGGTTATTATATATATTTTCCCTTATTTATCTAATTCAAGCAATGAGCTATAGCACCTATGATTTTACAGACATAAATTCAAATATATTACGAAAGTTGTACAAAAATGTGTGGTCAAAATATACCCCTATTTAAAAATTTGCTCTCACTATAGAAAAGTGTGTTTTCTGCTGAATACTAATATCGAGTTGGACTGTTGGAGGCTTGGCTTACTCATTGTGCATCTGTCCATTTCTGCCCAAACAAAATTCCTTATCGAGTTTAGTAAGGACTCAAGATAGTTACTTTTCAAAATCATATTATTTTGAATCCTTAGGCCATCTCCAACCCATAACTCTATTTTGGTGTAATTTCTGCACTAAAATAGTGCAATTTCTGCACTAAATACATATACAACTCCAACCCACTTACTTCAAATCTTATACCAAAAGGTATATTCTCATAATATTTCATTAATTCCTATATATTAATGTTTCTTAATAGTGTAACAATATAATTATTATTAATATTTTAATAATTTCTGCACTAAATACATATACATCTCCAACCCACTTACTTCAAATCTTATACCAAAAGGTATATTCTCATAATATTTCATTAATTCCTATATATTAATGTTTCTTAATAGTGTAACAATATAATTATTATTAATATTTTAATTATTATTTTAATAATAAATTACAATAATTTGGTATAAATTAAGAAGCGTAATTAAATTTTAAAATAAATCTATAACTTCAATATATAAAATTTAATTGAATAATGTGATTTTGGAGAAATTTGATCTAATTGATTTAATTAATTAAATATGTTTAATCAATAGAAACATTAAATTCATTTAAATATTAATTTATGTATATTCAATAAAAAAAATTTAATTGAATTATTTATTAATTTTGATTTTTTATAATTATTTCATATAAAAATCTATTTTTTTCAATAATTATTTAGTATAGTAAAAAAAGAGAAAAGAAATGATAGAGATTTGACGTAGTGCAAAATATTTGGTGTTGCACTAAATTTGGTGCAAAATATTTGGTGCTGCACCAAATTTGATGAAATGGTGCAGAGGGTTGGACTTCATTTTTCAGCATCAAAATAATGTAAAATATCATTTTGATGTTGGGTTGGAGATGGTCTTACACTTTCAGTTATTGATGCCAATAATAAGATGTTCGATTCTTAATATCTTTCTCGAACGAATCTATTACATAAGATTTGTCCATCTAGCTATTATAATTTGTAGATTACTACATTAGCCCTAAACTTTTACTTAGCATGCACCAGACACCATATATATATATATATATAGATAGATACGGATAAAATGCAGAAAGAAAGATATTGGTGCTTACCTTGGCGGCTTTGTTCTAAACCAAAGAGGCCGGGGTTGTGGCTGTCTGGGGAAACTTTAAGAAGATATGGTCAATTTAATGTAAAGGCCATAAGTATGATTATCATTTTTTTGTATTTTCTAGTAGGGTTATTTTAGGCATTTTAGTAAATATACAATCTTTTACGTATATATAATCAAATTTGATATGGTGGGCACCCAACATGAGCATCATGTGGACACCAGGCTGACGTGGCACTTCCTGGTGCTGCCACGTCAGCCTGATGCCCACATGATGCCCAATTTAGATGCCCACCATATCATTTCTCATATATAATAATCATTATGGTTTATACAAACGGACCAAATATATTATAAATCATCACACAAATTATTTTTCTATATAGCACTCATCCTAGTCATCTTTCGTTTATCATATCTATGTACTAAATGAGCCCATTATCCCATTATAAGTAATTAATTAGTTAATACGAATAAAACCGTAACAAAATAAACGAGGTTAGATTTGGATGGAAATATTTGAACATATTTTCCTTTTTTGGATTTAGATAAATTACACCAAAAATATTAAATTCACTGTACAAAAATATAAAATTGATATATGCAAAACATATCACAAATATTCACTCTATTTTCAAACCAATATAAATATCATTGAAAATATTTTCACAAAAATGAATTCGAGATAAATAATGCGCTTTAGAAGTCCTTTAAACAAGTTGAGAAAGGAATTGGAGTGGAACGAAATGGAACACGTCAATGTGATCAATATCCTATAGGCTTCTGCGAGCACTATCCTGATTGGATTTTTCCATTTCGAAATCTCCGCAAGCATACATTTTCTCCGAAGCAATCGATTGGTCCTTGCCTCAAATACGAATTTTTTTAGCACTTTTTCCCGGGAAATCAGAGCTCACAAGTTGCAAGATTCTTCTGTTATTTTAGGGAAAAGTTGATTCGAAGTGGTTGCCCGGAGTATTTTGGTGGGGTTGCCCGAATTCTCTTCACTGGCATGATTTTGTGCTGTTTTCATCGATCGGTTCAGGAGGCTGCATGACTTTTCATCAAGAATTCGAAGAATTATTGTTAGCATTAGCGACTTGGAGTTGTAGTACCTTCGGAGAAAGAGTGCCATGGGTATGTATATCATTGCTCATGGCCAGCCCTCCGCCGCTGTCGGTCTTCGCCAACTCCGAACTCAGTCTACGTCGCCGCATCTTAGAGTACGCTCCTGTGGATTATCTTATGCTCGACGATGGTTGAATCCGCATCACGGGCCTTCCAGGTACCAAAAAATTTCCTATGTTTTTTAACTCCTTGTGTGTGTGATTTTTGGTTTGTGTGATTTTGGAATTTGGTTTTACTGCTTGTGGGCGAGATTGAAAGGATCATGAGATTGTGCTGCTTGCATATATAGCCAAAAGTGGAAAGATTATGCGAAAAATCGATTCTCCAAGTAAGCATGGATGGAGGTTCAAGTATAGCTTTTACAAACTTGTAAAGAATGTCTAAAAGCTTTGCTTGAGATAATTGAATTTATATGGATCAAGTCGATGATGAAAATTTCAAATATAAAGTTAATGCTGAATGCCTTGAGAACGTTATCATCAAATTTCTTTTTAAGATTAAGCAGTGTGGGAAACTGTGGATAAAACACTGGTTGTTCCATTATTATATGTCATCTTTTCCTTCGGCATTTCTCAGTTATTTCTTTCAATGGCTTAGTGGTCTGAGATTCTATATTTGAAATGGAGAGAGTTTTCTACTACCAACCGTTTCAGTTAACTGCCCTTGTGAATTATATATTGTTGTTTGTGTGTTATGTTTGGTTGCCATGAGTAACTACACATAAATTATTTTTAAGTATGTGATTCATATGCAGGCTTAGCTCTTTTAGCGTGAGGTGCTCCCTGGTTAATACTGATGTCTGCCATTCTGTTGAGACCGTTGAATTTCATGAGGATACTATATCTCTTGAGTCGAGCTGTTTAATTCCAGTTGTTCATCTCGAGTCTGATACGCTAGAGACTGAAGGGCTTAATTTGCTGGTTGGTGACTCTTATGTGGATACGATTTTGACGACACTGCCTGTAAGACTTGTTTGGTCTCACTTTTCCCCATTCCTCCTTGTACTTTATCTTTGAAATTATGCAAGTTTGCATGCATGTCTTGATTTTTGCTTTGTTGGTTGTTCTCTCTCTTTGGGCTCATGTAGGTCTTGTCAGAGGAGGAGCAGAATGCAATTGCTGCCACTCCTGCTCATCCAGCCGGGCTCTATGGTTAGCGTGCTCCTATATTGTGATAGAATTATGGAATGTTCTATTGAATTTTCATCTAGAGAATAAAACTTTGACAGAAAACGATAATTTCTAGCAAATGTAAAACAAACCGTTTTGTCAATAAAATACATTTCCAATCACATTTCATATTTCCTATATAATGATTATTTTCAATCCACTTCGCCCCTCTCTGAAAACTACAGTTCGGATGTACAGACACTTGCATATTCTTCGCACTTCCTGGATTTCATAGAATTAGAGGATTGCCTTGGTTCTCAGAGTTCAGTTGATAAACCATGCTTTTTTTTCAGAATTTATGTTTTCATATTAAAATAACAATCACTTTGACATATATTATCGTTGATTTTACTAAAAGTTCTCTTAATGTGAACAGACTGATTTCATGCTGATTCACAAGAGTAGATTAATTATCTTCTTTTTTTTTTGAATTTTTTTCTATTTTTTCCTTCATATGAAAGTGGTCACATAAAAGGATGTATCTGCTGTGTTGCTTTTTCTTTATTTCATGTTACTCAGTATTTAACAAAAAGACACTTGTACATTTAGCTTTATACGCTTGCTGCTTGGCTGGGAATTCAGTTGAACAACTCTGGAATTTTGCTTGGCCTGCTGCCATTGCATCAATTCATCCTAGTCTTCGTCCCGTGGCCATCATGGGCTTTTTTGCGAAGGTAAATCCACATAGACCACCCTTTAGAATAGGAACTGGGATTAGCTTCTCAACCATCTGCATGTGGCAACAGTTTGCAGTTATCGTTGGAGGTCCTTTAGTGGGGAAACTTATGGACCGCTGTCCAAGACTACCTGCATATAATAGTTTGACTATTGTCCAGGTATTATTATTCACTTGAAGCCAGCATTATTGGAACTGAAACCTTTTATTCCACTTTCTTACACTTATCTTTTTGTTTCAGTCAGCTGCTCAATTGTTATCTGTTGGAATAATAATCCATGCCCATACTGTCCACTCTACTGTGTCTTCTATACTTGTCAAACCTTGGTTTTTTGTGCTTGTAATATCTCTGGCTATTGAAAGGCTCTGTGGACTGGCTCTGGGGGTTGCAATGGAGCGTGATTGGGTTGTGTTGGTAGCTCTTTTTTGCTTTGTTTGATTTCCTGTAGCATCCTTGCAGTCTTTTTTTATATTATGTCATGTTTTAATGCTTGATTAAATAGTCTGGAATACATTTATTTCAGTTGGCTGGGACAAACAGACCTATTGCCCTTGCTCAAGCAAATGCAGTACTCAGTCGTATTGATCTCATCTGTGAGGTGAATTTCATTTGTATTTTTTTAACTTTTGGCACCTATAATATTTATAAGCATGTTTAGACGGATTATAATTTTTCAGTTGCTAAAATAATGGTTCTTGTCAGTATTAAATGATGTTGCCTGGTTTGAATAATTTTGTGGTCTTGTGCAGGTTACTGGAGCTTCATTATTTGGCATTTTCTTATCTAAATATGACCCGGTGACATGCTTAAAACTGGCTGCTAGTTTGATGGCATGGTCATTGCCTGTTGTGGTAGTGCCATCGAACTTAGTTATTGCAATGTTGATGAAACTAGTTGATCTCCTGATTTTCCTTTTTTGCATGATCTAGGTTATTCTTGGATGGCTAACAAATAAGCTTTCCGCCGGAGTCCTGGATCGTGCCAAATGTCAACAAAGTGATTGCAGGTGTTCGTCTCCATTATCTATCTTAGATCCCAAACATATATGTAAGTTTTTACTTTTTTGTAATCTGCTATCTTGATTTTAATTTTTTTTTCGTTGTGTTCCGATTCTGCTTTTGTTGCACAGTGGCCACCAGTATACAATCTATTAGGCATGGGTGGTTTGAATACCTTCAACAACCTGTTCTTCCAGCAAGCCTTGCTTATGTGTTGCTCTACTTCAATGTTCTTGCTCCGGGTGGTTTGATGACGGCTTTCTTAACACAACATGGTAGTTTTTGAACTCTTAAACTAGCTGAAGTAACTTACAGTATATCACGAGTTTATGGATTTGAATAAATTATGTTAACCTTTTTTCCCCATGTTGGTATTGAATAAAATTAGAGTTTATTATCACTTGTGTGGACCGGAAAATCCTAACACGCTATTCCATCGAGTTAAATTGAACATTTGGATCTTTGATTCCTTGATCACCTTAAAGTTGAACTTGGTTTGGAGGCATGGAGAGGCAGATGAAAATCATTTTCTTGATTGGTGTAACATAGATTTGCGGAGATGTAAAGAAACATAGAACATCTCTAATAAGAGGCAAAATTTTGAACTGAGATTTATGGCATATCACTATCTAAAGCTTATACCCGAAAAGTGTGTGATGAGGGATCTCCAGGTAAAGTTGCAGGGAAGACATTCAAGCATCAAGTTGCAAGAAGCATTTTGGTCCAAATATATATTTGATGTCCAATGTCACTCATAGCCAGTGAGGTGATTGGTTTGAGGTTAATAGGTTTTGATACAGCAATGTATATTTGCAGAATAGCTACTTACTTCGTTTAAGATGGTAATAGGATCAGAATGGTGACTATATCACAAGATGGAATTTCTTACCACCCTCATCCTTTTTCTTGTCCACATTAGTTAAAATGACGTTAAAATTGATTGTAAGAAGTTGAATGGTTTCTATCTGCATTTTTCTTTTGTGAGATTATTATTACGATGTGGTTAGTCATGAAGGAGTGTCATAAAGGCTGTCTGATGGAGACGTGTGAATGAAATAAAATTCTCATATGTTCTTATTGCAAATGAATTGGAGATGCTAATATTTTCTTTAATGTTCCTGTGATGAGTGATTGAGTGTTTATGTATTGATATATTTGAGATTTTTTCAGGTCTAAGACCTTCCATTATTGGGGGATTCAACGTGTTATCTGCTTTTATTGGTGTTGCTGCAACATTTGTATCTACAAAGCTGGTCGAGCGACTTGGCATTCTCGAGGTTTTTTCCTTTCTACTCTTATTTCTTACTTGCGTTATACCTTTTGTATCTTTCGTGTTTCTTTTGCAGTCTCAAAGTATTCCTTTTGGCAGGCTGGAGCAGCTGGCCTGATATTTCAGGCTTCACTTCTCATGATGGCTGTTGCTGTGTACTGGACTGGTTCTGTTTCTCAGAAAATTCCATTTTTATTCTTCTTGTGTTTAATTGTGAGTTCCTTTTCTATTTTCATCTGTGAATGCTGGATATATGTATGGAAATTGTGAATGAGTTTATAGGCAATTTTATATGTTTTATGCAATTATAACTCAAGAAAGTACACATAAACGAAGCATAAAAGTAGACCATCCATTTTAAATGATAGCACGTGTAATCATTCAAGTAATTTAACATGTTTAACGGGTTTAATGTGACACAATGTAAGTTGTTAAATCATGTTTTGCATATTTATTGTTCAGACTAAAATTCAAGCCCTTTATTCTTTTTTACTGCTCTTATTACGATTCTATAAAATGTAACCTTTGTTCACAATGAAATCTTAACAGTTTGCAAGTTATTAGGTCTATCAGACAAATGCTATTATAAGAGATCGCAAGTTCCGTAAACCAAAAACAGCTTCGTTAACACTGACAAAGCCATTCTGTACAAAAATGTACAATCATAGTGCAGTCTGTACTCTCTACTAAGTTTGTCGAATGTTTGTAATAGATTCAACTTGTACTGCATGTTGGCCTCTACTACTTGTTTGATGCATATGCTTTGATTTGTGTGCTGTCTCTAGTTTATATGTTGAAAGATTCTTGTTTCTGCTATTTGGTGCTTACTTCTTATCTTCATCATGGACCTCTATTAAGCATGTTGTGACCTAATGAGATACTTCCCACAAACAGGTGTTGTCTAGATTGGGGCACATGTCTTATGATGTTGTAGGTGCTCAGATTTTACAAACTGGGATCCCTGCGTCGAAAGCAAATCTTATTGGGACTACAGAAGCTTCAGTTGCTAGTTTGGCTGAGTCAGTAATGCTAGGGATTGTGATTATTGTAAATGATGTTTCACATTTTGGATTTCTGGCGGTTCTATCACTTCTATCAGTGGTTGGAGCAGCTGCTTTATACTGTAGATGGCTGAAGAATCGAACTGATACTCAAATGAGTCTCTTTTCTTTAGAGCCGTCGTTTTCATGATGTAAGTGAAGTTCCTTCCCGCTCTTTATCCATGTTTTGAATTATTACTATTATTCGATTTGCTCTCTATCAAATTTTCTGTTTTCGAGTGATGTGCCTGTAGGTTCAGTTAAAAGATATAGCATTTGATTTTACCAATTTTAGAATAATTTGTTGGAACCTTAGAGAATATTGAGTTTACTTATGAAGGTGAAGTATGATAATGATGTAGAACTTATTATTGATTTAAGATGAGATCTTTGCGTGATTTAATTAAGGTCTCAGGATATGAATGCTCAAGTTTGGAATATGGTTTCCATAAAGATAATCATCTTTGGTTCACAAGTCACCTGTCTTTATATTGTTGTGGTTGAATGAAAGTCGTCATTCTTCTCTTGCACTGTGCCCCTTTAGACAAACAATATGAGTTGTTTTTGCTTCAACATCTTCACGGCCACCAGGCCCACCACCGTAGCAGTATCCAAAGTTCTACTACCATCAGATCTTCGTTACCAAAGCACCACCTTGTGATGGGCTTCTCGGCCCAAACCAAAAAATTTGCCTGGGAAATCCGGATACCAAAGCACCACCTTGTGATGGGCTTCTCGGCCCAAACCAAAAATTTTGCCTGAGGGAATAGGTTGGGTCGTTTTAAAAGGTGATACACATTTACTCTAGGATTTCTAATCATGCCAAAACATGGATTTCTACTGGGCGGAAAGATCACAACTCACAAGCTGGAAAAGAGATGGCTATCAAAGAAAAAAAAATTAGCCTGATTCCTGTGAAGCTACTGTATTCATACCAACTAAACACAATTTTGGTGTACAAAATTCTCGATAAATGGGGTTGCATACATCAAAATTCCTGTGCACTAATCAACTGATTTGCTTGCTACAGCAGTAGAGTCTGCAACTGTCAAATGTAGCATACCGACGGAGATGAGACTAGAACATCAAGGGCCTGTGACCTGCCACGTGGTTGAATGTCCGGCATCGTCGAAGTAGCATCATACTGTTTAGAATCTCTATGATGTACATATTTAATTTGACGACGTAGCTGGTTAATTTACAGCAACCATGAATTTCGTTTCTACAATTTCGCCACACAGTGTGTGTGTGTGTGTATTAGTTTAGACAGAGTGAAGAATGGATCATGAATATAATTTTCTCATGAAAACTATGTATTCTCAAGTTACTTAAACTGTAATATTTCATGATTTAGTATTAAGCGGCCGAAGATATGAGATTCAATCATCTTTGTTATGGGGTACAAGATATGGTGTAATTATATTGAAGTGGGCTTTGGATTATGTTGGGTTTTTGCATTTGGGATGGCACTTGATATCATTTTACAAATGGTTTTTACAAAAAAAAAAGAAAAACTTTTAAGATTTAAAATTTAAATATAGATGTGTACTGTCCATCCGAAAGTATGAAACAAGTTTTTTGTCCACCCGATTCTGAGATCCAGGTCACCTATTCACAACGTCAATCAGAAAATTCTAATAGTACCAGTAATATAACAGTGTTTATAATGACATTTATGATAGTTGAATGAATGGATGGAACACGAAAAAGCAGGAAGAAGTTCAAGAGATCCATCTACCTCCAAGAAACCTTTTTTTTTGTATCAACTTGCATTCTTTGTCTTGCCGATTGGCAATTAAGTAGTAGGACCAATTAATCAACGATACATATTATCTCAATCGGTATTCCCATAATCTTTATCTAATTTAATTGATGCTTTCATGAGAGTGGAAAATACTGATTATAGTTCCGCTCCAAAATTATTCAAGACTTACTTTGTGTATTTGGTTTGCTCTTCTCCTTTGCTTAACTTGTAGATCAAGAAAGAACCTGGAATGAAGGTCAATTATATCATCAGGCTTATCTCAAACTTATCATGTATTAGCTTGGAGAAATTCTCAAAAGTTTTGGCTTAGTGAAACAAAATATAATATCATAAATTTGGACTAGCATAGTGTTATAGATAGATATTATAAATTTTGGTGACAACAAAATAAGCTAAGTTATAATCAGCTCGAAGGTTAAGTGATCAGATCAGGCCAGAGTTAAAAACGTATTTCATTCAGATCAGATCAGGTCAAGTTGAGTAAGGACAACTTAGTTATATAATTTAAATCAGCTCCGAACAGTTTCGAAGAGCAGATCAGTTCAAGAGCAGAACAGATTAGAAGAGCATAACAGGATTTTAGTTCGCTACATATCACTCGTCAAATCATTCCAATTGTAGCATGATTCGATGTATTGACTTCTGAGAATTCATTTATAGTCGTTGGGACACTTTCGACTAAATTAAGGAAAGTCCAAGTACTACATCGTATCTGAGTTGTCATTTTGAGCAAATGATAGAAAATATTTAATAAAAAGTATTAGGTACAGTACGAGAATTAAATGCACATTTGAGTTTCAGGCAACAGCTCAGGATCATCCGATGTATCTACAGATAACATGTATTACTGTTGCATCCAGAGATTTAATATAGAAGATCGTTTGCAAGAAGTAAAATGATGCCATAACGCGAAAACAAAAACCAAATTGCTAGCTGATAGTTGAAAAGAATTCCAAACTATTCTGTTTATTAATTGTAGCAAGATTTCAGCTTGTTGCTGAATCTTTAGGCTTTGTGATTTTCAATCTTACCCTTTAAAAGCCATAGAAAATTCTTGTAAACACAGTCTGTGAGCTGGTATGATTAATTGATACTAGGAGTTCAGCTCGGTTGCAGCCTGACTAACCGGATGATGATATCTTGTACTCTTATCAAATATTCTAGTGGAATTCTTCCTTGACTGGAAGAAAGTGGAGACGTAGAAGCATTGTTTCGAACTTCCAGAAATAAATATCTTCTCGCGATCTGATTTAATTTCATCATGATTGCATATTATGTTCACTGTGTTATCAAACTCTTTCAACATAAATATTTTATTACTTGAGAAAACAGATTAGATTGATTTACTGATTAAGTTGTTAACGCAACTGATCTGAAAGTTATTTTAAAGCACAGAATTTTACAAAAAGTTTATTCAACTACTCTTCTAAACTCTGTGTTGTAGTCTTCTGATCCTAATAGTTATATCAGTCAAAAGATTTTAAAGAAAATAAATTATACTATTCAATAATAAAGTTATGGTCAATCATACGCTTGGTTAGAGATTCATACCAAGCTTTAAGAGCCTTTTAAACTGCTGGATGATCCCGGATCCGACCCCCCCCGGCTAGGCAGCGGAAACATGAAATAGGTGCCGGGAGACGATCAATACGAAAACAACAATTCATAATTGTCATACATAGGGCGTTTAAGCGAGTTACCTTGCTGGTACTTGTGCCTGGCTCCAACCGGTATTACAATAATCCGGCTCTTCTCGGTAGATTGCGGTAGTTTACGCCAATCCGGTCCACGACCAGATCCGAGACTCCTTCGTCAGGCTGCACTAGAAGCGCTGACGAGATCAGCACGAACGGATTCTCCTCGTCGAACTGGCCGGAAACCAATTTCCGGCGACGATCGGCGGCGGCGACGGGGGGGCGTGGGGGGCAGCGGCGCGAC
>KV013391.1:286360-321620 GCA_001598015.1 Dorcoceras hygrometricum
CAAACACTCACCCCTTACTCCTCCACCCAGATAAGAATGAAGAGCAGGCAGAAGAAGAAGAGCAAGAACAATTCTGGGGCTGGTGAAGATTTAGATTTTTGTTTGATTATGTATTTTTCGCTTCCGCATTCCGTTATTTAAATTTTATTTTTCCGATGTAAAAACGTTATTACTTTGGATATGTAATAGACTGGTTTGAGCTATGCTATGATGGCTTAATCTTTTACAATTTTTAAATTGTTTAATATTGCCGATGTCATGAGTCTCGGTCTCGGGGCGTGACATTTTAGTGGTATCAGAGCTCACCAGGCACATAATCCGGCTGGGAAACCGAATCTGAAATTTTCAAGGTCCAGGACGAAGTTTCAGATTTTGGCGAAAGACCAGTGCTACCCCCTCCAAAACGGCCCGACGAGCAATACTCACTTTATTGTGACCAAAGTCGCTTTTTGGCCGAATTCCTTCGTTTAGGCCTCCGAAAGCACGTTTTTGCTATTTTTGAAAATAATTGAAAATGTTCCCTGTGGAAAATTTCTGATTGTAGACGAATATATCAGAACACCCAATAATAGGAAGACTGTATGTATATTCCTATCGATAAAATACACAAGGCTACCATAAATAATAGGATTCACAAAACATAACTAGAAGCATGAATACAGCATGCTATCTATATATATTTGGATTTTTTTTATTTACTTTTTTTTTAATTAGAAAGTTTGGTACTGGATGGAAAAAATGTTCTTTAAAGAGCTCAGAACAAATCCTGCTAAAGGTAATAGCATGTTGTATTCATCCAGTCCGACACTATATAACAGAAATTGATTTCAGAAAAACAGACCATGCAATCCGATTTTAATAATTATTTGTCTGCAACCACAAATAACTGGTCAGAGGGCGTCGAAAGTGTGTCCGTCTACAATCAGAAATTTTCCACAGGGAACAATTAGTGATATGATTGACGACATTTCTCAAGGGATTTCTTATGTTTGTAACAATGTCGTTGAATTTGGAGGCAACCCAAACAAGTGAGTCGTTTTATCTATATATATTTGGATTTTTTTTATTACGTTTTTTTTAATTGGAAAGTTTGGTACTGGATTGAAAAAATGTTCTTTAGAGAGCTCAGAACAAATCCCGCTAAAGGTAATAGCATGTTGTATTCATCCAGTCCGACACTATATAACAGAAATTGATTTCAGAAAAACAGACTATGCAATCTGATTTTAATAATTATTTGTCTCCAACCACAAATAACTAGTCAGAGGTCGCCGAAAGTGTGTCCGGCGAAGCCCCTCCGATGCTTAAGTCAGACAGAGTGTGAGAGCAAAAGCGAGAGAATATATGATGTGTGCAAAGGTGTGCAAGAATATGTGTGTGTATAATGAGGGAGCATACATGGTATTTATAGAGGGGCTAAGGCGATGAGGAGAGAATATCTTGGTGGATATTCTCCGTGATCCTCGGGATCCTCTCGCTAAATAAGGAAAGGTGTATAGACCCAGGATTCTCTGAAAAAGGAAAGACGTATCTGTAACGCCCCAAAAATCCATAGGACCACATTTGTGCATTTTACTAATCTTTTGGGCCATTTGGCAATTTTAAATGTTATGTGTCTGCTGAATTGTTGATATCAGCAGGTAAGATGCGCTGCGGCTGGTTCCAGCAGATGACTCCAAGGATCGATGCACGAGCTGAATTTTAAATCGATTGAAAAATGTTTTAAGGAGGTGAAATGCTTTCTTTAAGAGAAGGTTTGGTGTTTTACAAATTAAAATGATATGAAGGGAATTTTACTAAATTTTAAAAGTGTGTCATGCTTGATTTCACAAGTAGCATGCCACTAATCCCTTTCATATAAAAACCTGTTTTCAAAGTAAGATTTCATCATTTGCAAAGAAAAGTTTTAAAGTATTCTTCAAAGAAATTCCAGAAGAGTTCGTGCGTTGCTCAAAGGGAGGATTTCTGCGGGAATTAGCTGTTGTCGAAAAGCTTTGTTTAAAGGCAAGTAAAAGCTGATCCTTTGCTACACCATTTGAAGCATATATTGTGTTTTTATGGATCTGCTTGCCTGTATTATATTGATATATTTAAAGTTTATGTTTGAAATGATTTAGACATGATAAGGAAAGAAAGATGGGTTCGAAAATGTTGTTTTGATGTTATGATGCTTCCAGTGTGAATTCCAGAAAGTTTATGAAGTTTTATAAGTACTGAGGATTCGAACTTATTTCCAGAAACGTCTATTTGTTGCGACTGGTTTCTATTTGTTGCGACTGGTTTCTATTTGTTGCGACTGGTTTCTATTTGTTGCGACTGGTTTCTATTTGTTGCGACTGGTTTCTATTTGTTGCGACTGGTTTCTATTTGTTGCGACTGGTTTCTATTTGTTGCGACTGGTTTCTATTTGTTGCGACTGGTTTCTATTTGTTGCGACTGGTTTCTATTTGTTGCGACTGGTTTCTATTTGTTGCGACTGGTTTCTATTTGTTGCGACTGGTTTCTATTTGTTGCGACTGGTTTCTATTTGTTGCGACTGGTTTCTATTTGTTGCGACTGGTTTCTATTTGTTGCGACTGGTTTCTATTTGTTGCGACTGGTTTCTATTTGTTGCGACTGGTTTCTATTTGTTGCGACTGGTTTCTATTTGTTGCGACTGGTTTCTATTTGTTGCGACTGGTTTCTATTTGTTGCGACTGGTTTCTATTTGTTGCGACTGGTTTCTATTTGTTGCGACTGGTTTCTATTTGTTGCGACTGGTTTCTATTTGTTGCGACTGGTTTCTATTTGTTGCGACTGGTTTCTATTTGTTGCGACTGGTTTCTATTTGTTGCGACTGGTTTCTATTTGTTGCGACTGGTTTCTATTTGTTGCGACTGGTTTCTATTTGTTGCGACTGGTTTCTATTTGTTGCGACTGGTTTCTATTTGTTGCGACTGGTTTCTATTTGTTGCGACTGGTTTCTATTTGTTGCGACTGGTGCTGTTCATTCAGCAGGTATTAGTCTTGCGACTGGTACTATTCCTTTGCGACTGGTTTTCTTTCAACCAGTTCCATTTTAACTATATGTTTCCAAAGTCGAATTCGATAACTCAGTAAAGTTTTAAAATGGGAAGCAAATGTTTAAAATGATGGAACCCGATGATTTACAGAAATGTTTAAAGAAAGGATTGTTAAGGAACAAAGAATATTTTAGATTATGGCATAGATAGTTACGGTCACCAAGGAGAAGGGTGAGCAGTTGTTTAGATGTCGACTGCTCTTTCATATGAGCTGTATGCTAAAGCTGATATCGGGAGTCATTTTGATCAAAGTGCAAATTGGACCACATAGAACTTATATGCCATGATCAACTGAAAATGAAATTGAAAGAAATGAGAAGCTGGGCTATCATCCCCCGTTTCTGCCATTGAATGTTTACTGAAATGTTTATGAAAATGACATTGTATATTGAAGTTCCTTAACATATGCATTGCACAGATGTCTGCCTGCGTTTTATGAAATTGTTACTACTCAGGTTTTACTTGCTGAGCCTTTAGGCTTACTAGCTTTTAAAATGGTGCAGGTACGACAACTGGTGGAGGAACAGCAGGTGAAACTTGAAATCAGCAGATGGGTGGCTTCGTGTTTATCCAAGGCCTACGTTTTCCGTGTCTAAGTTGTATCGTTTTGAATAGGTTGTACTGTATTAGATCAGTAGCAACGGTTGTATATTTACTTAGAATAGCAGCTGTTGTAATCGCAATTGAAAATTATCAATACAAACTGTTTTTACCGAAATGTTTTTAGCAGCTAGCGTGCAACTTAAGTACCTGCTGATCTTTGAGCTTGTCGTTTGTTTTGTTCCTTTCAAGTTATAGGAAATACAGCCTATAGCAAATTATCATTTAGCCCTTCTTTTATTCGAAAATTTTTATTTACCTATATATATATATATATATGGCCACATGAGGTGCTTCATCATATCAAAACTTTTTATATTGAACCACATCAACTTAGCGTTTTATTTAATAAAGAAGGATTATTCTTTTTATTAGCATATATGGTAAAGTTGAATAAAAGATCCACCAGATTTCTAAGCAATGTAAATTGTTCTCGATTAATAAAATTTAATGCATGTATATTGGTCAAACTGAGACTACACTATAAACAATTTATGTGTTATGACTTTAATTGTTTATTAATTGAAGGATGAAAAGTAAGTAGACATTGGTACGTGCCGATCAATAATGTGGTCCATTATTGATTGGAAAACAACAGTCAAAAGTGAAATTAAACGTCAAAAGGAATTCTGCGTCGGAGTATTTAGTCATTTACAAAGACTTTGGGAGACAATTAACAATGCGTATAGGGTTAGTGATGCAGTATCACGTATTAGCTTTTGACCCAATAAAATGTTTGATCCTAATAACATATATTAAAGTGAGATTATGAGTTCGAGTTCAAAGAGACATATTTTTATATTTTTTGAAGAGTTTATGGGTGATAGTATTATTGAAATGAGTGATATTTTGGCAAACGTTCAAGTTGCTAATTGAGACACTTAATCTGATTGGTCAGATGAGTCGAGAAAGGGTTAGATCGATCTTTAAGATAAGACAATATAGCCAGTTAGACACACAACTTCTTGAAATCATGGGTCTAACAAACTGATCCTAATGAACACAACAGATATATTCCGAACTCCCACATTTATAAGAAAGTGAAGTTCATGAGATTGTTCACTAAACACTATCCGTGGTTAAAAGTATTTTAAAAAAAACAATAGTACTATTAGACACCGTTTGTCTCCCTGGATGAAATATAATAGGATAGGATTATAATAAATAGTGTGATTATAAAGTGATTGAGCTGAATAGAGAATAATATTTGATGAGTGTAATATTTTTGGTTTGATTGATTGAAATTGAGATAAAATGTTAAACTATATTTTTTAGCTTTTAAAAAATTAATAAATATAATACAAAGAAGATGATAAACGATAATATCGTAATTTTATATTAATGATTTAATTGAAGCGGGATAAATAATATTTCAGTCGAATATGAGATAAAATATGATTGTGATATGATTATTAGGATTCTCGCAGGAACTATTCCTTAACATAAAAATAATATTTTTCATGTGTCTGATCAATTTGAAGTACGGTTCGACAAAGCCTATATTTATAGTTAATGTAATACTTTTGACATAAAAATAACATTTTTTATGGGATGCTATAAATTTGCATGACAATTTGACCAAGTTCATATTTATAATTATATATAATATTTTTGATATAAAAAAGAATACTCTAACATAGGAAATAATACTTTTGATAGGTCGGATCATTTGGAGATATGTCGTACAAAAAATGTCCAATGAGACCGTTTTGTAAGAGTTTTGTATTGCTAAATTTATGTCCATATCATGTTACTAACATGTTTACACATATCTTTTAATAGAAAAAATGAATATAAATGTCAAATAATATGAAAACTTTTTTTATCTGTTTTCACCAAAATTGAATTGGGGAGAAATATTACATCGAAGCATATTTATTGTAAAGAATAAAAAAAAATTAGGGTTATTTTAAATAAATTTTAAAATAATTAATTAAAATAATATCTCGTTGAACTAAATGTATATTAAGACGACTTATATATTATCAGTATAAACGAAATGATTCATATGATGTATTATATATATATATACACGATTAATAAATTATTTCCTTGGTTTCAACGTTTCCTATTAGTACAGTTGACTTTGATGTTCTATACTCCTATTTTAACCTGCGTGGGATGCGCATTACGCACCCCTAGCATGTTTCAGTTTGTGTTAGGGCCTTGACCACTGACCAAACCAGTGACCAGTGCGCTCTACGCACATTGCGTATTCAAGTCTCCTTTCTCAATTCCAACCCCACTAATCAAAGCTTTCGTTGACTGCACACAGCAAAACCTACCACCCCTCCCTACTCACCCTCCCAAACGCACATGATATCCACACGGCAGTTTCGTCTCCGACGAGTGTTCCCGGTGAACGCATCTGGTGCTTCTCTCAAAAGGATATTCAAATCTGCGTTCGTCTGCTCCTAAAGCTGGATTTCTTGTTATTAATCGGAAATTTTTTGGGGATATGGTGAAGCTAGGGTTAGCAAAGCTTATGTTTATTTGTTGAGCTGTTGCTTTAGGTTTTTTGTTTGATGATGGTTCTTGAATCTTGGACCATCTGGTGATCCAAGATTAGCTTCCGTTTAGAACCAGCTGGATTACTTTGTTTGTCTTTATTTGGAGACGGTTTAGGAATTGGAGATTTTTTGGTGGGTTTAGCTTGTTAACTTTGGCTTTTTTTTTTAACTTTTCTTTTGTTTGATTTGTGAAATTCTGATGAAACTATCGTATAATTATGTGGCTCTGGAGTAGTTTGTGTGTAGCGGTAGGAAAAGGTATGGATTTTTAGTTACTTTGTCGAGTGGTCTGTTGCTTGTGGTACCTGATTATAGAGTATATACAGTATGAAGAAGTTGAGGTCAAGTGAAGATCTAAATTCATTTGGAGAGAAGGGTGCCATGAAAGACTGGGGAAGGAGGGATGAAGATCCAGCTTTGTACCGTACATCTTCCTCGCATAGGAACACTTATTACAAACCTTCTGACAGTGGGAGAAAAGTTTTGTCTTCTTCAGCATCTAGGTATGAGCGTCTGGATGATGATAGAGAGAGCTCGAGGCTTGTTAGGAAGCGTTCAGATTATGATTCGGAAAACTATGATCGAAGGAAGAGTTATGATAGGCATAGAGATGGGAACGAGAGAGGTATTACGAGCTCTTCACCACGGTCTGGTTATGGAACCGAACGGATGTATCGGTCCGAGAGCTTTTGTGGACCCAGAAGGGACTTTCCAAAGGGATTTAGGTCCGAGAGGGATCGGTCGAGGCGGGAGGGCAGTGTTTCATCATGGCGGAGGTTTGTAGGTGGGAACGATGGTGATGATATGATTAAGAATGATGGTACTGAGATAGGCCGAGGAAGTAGAGTTGAATCTGAGGAGATTGGTAGGGCGAAGTCTCCTCAGGGACCGAGGAATACAAAATCCCCAGCTTGGTCTAAGGACTCTGGCAGTGAGCAGTCCAAGGGTATAGAAATCAAGAAATCTGAAGACATGCCAGTTGAAAGTAGTGGTAGGAGCAGTGATAGAGAAGAAGGGGAACTGGAACCTGATCCACAACCCCCTGTATCTTTGACTAATAGAGAGATTAAAGATAGAGATGCTGCACCATTGGACTCCTCGCAAAAGGAACGCAGTGATTGTGTTGACACTGAAACATGGCAGGGCAAAGCAAATCCTTTGTCTGATGAAAAAGTAGATGAGAGTATAGTGGCTGGCTGTGAGAAGCAAGCTCAATGTGGAGTATCTAAGTCTGTTGAAAATGTTGTGAACAAGAATAAAGAATTACCAGATTATCGGGATACTAATCATACTATTATAACATCCCCAAAGACCACTAGAAGCATAGATGACAATAAAACAATTGAAGAAAATGATCATGATAGCAACAAAATGGAGAACAGAGGACTGGACCATTTCGAGGAGGATGTGAAGTCATTCCCTTCTCTTGAACAAAAGGAAGGGAAGGGTGGTGATCGCTGTGATCCTGAAATGCAGGCAGTTGATCCTGGTATAAGTGGCAAGGTGGGATTTGCAGAAAGAGGTGAAAAACCTTTGACTGAGGAGACAACCAAAAGTTTGAAGGATAAAGGCAAATGTCTTGCCACATTGCCATCTAACTCTGTTGGCTTTACCGAAACTGATTTGGAGTTTGAAAACGAACCAATGGGCCTTGCAAATTGTGGAGATACTGGAACTGAAGGGCCAAGTACCAGGGGATTTCAATTTTTCTCCACTGTTCCAATCAAGAAGCAAGAGAGACTTGAACAATCAAGTCACAATAAGCCAAAAGATGATAAGTTGGCTCTTGAGCTTTCCCTCAGCTTGCCAAATGTTTTATTGCCCATTGGTTCTCAGAATAGAGTTCCGGCTCCTGGTTCTCCTAGTCATGCCAGAAGTGCACAATCCTTTCATAGCTCCTTTAGGACAAATTCGGATGGATTTACTACTTCAATGTCCTTCTCTGGCTCTCAGCAGTTCACTCATAATCCCAGCTGTTCCCTGACTCACAATGCATTTGATTTTGAGCAATCTGTTGGCAGTAAGCCTTTGTTTCAGGGGGTGGATTGGAACGCTTTGTCAGCAGATGAAAATAAAAATAAAGAAGTTCCAGCATATCTAGGCCTATCATCCAGAGGAAATAGCTTGCATGGCCAGTCGCAAATATCTCAGGGTAATTCTAGTGGACAAGCTGAGTTACAGCAGCTGAAAATGGGAAAATGCTCGAAAGTACCAATAGGACTTGATAGACAGTTAAGTTTTAACAAGCACTTCTCTGGAAAGCAGGGTGCTGAATCACTTGAAAATGAACCAGAACATAGAGATAGGAGGCAAATATTGCCAGAGAAAGATGGTGGTGTATCACTAAGAAGCAATAATCATAACCTAGACGGAAAAGACCATGGATCAGTTGTTGGATCTGACTTTCCCGAGTCCATGATTACCAAGGTAGTTTCTGAACCTATACATACAATGGCCCAGAAATTTAATGATTTGACTGGACAGCACTTGGCACTTTTGAAGGAGTTTGTCATTGACATATTCTTGAATGAAGCTAAGCAGTGGCAGCTGAGTGCTTTGCAGAAGGCATTGAGGAAAAGGGCAGACTTTACCTTGGATTCGTTAACTAATGCGCATCCTGTCCAGTTGGAGATCTTGGTGGCTTTGAAGACAGGGCTTCGAGAATTTTTACAGTGCGAAATCCCATCTGCCGAGTTGGTTGAGATATTTCTGTATAGGAGGTGTAGGAATATCACTTGTCGGAGCCCTCTGCCCTCTGATGAGTGTGACTGCAAAATATGTGTCAATCAGATTGGTTTCTGCCGTGAGTGCATGTGTCTTGTGTGTTCAAAGTTTGACATGGCATCCAACACATGCAGTTGGGTTGGTTGTGATGTATGCCTACATTGGTGCCATGCAGATTGTGGATTGCGAGAATCCCATATAAGGAACGGACGTAGTCCAACAGGTGCTCAGGGCACCATGGAAATGCAATTCCATTGTGTTGCCTGTGAGCATCCTTCTGAGATGTTTGGTTTTGTGAAGGAAGTTTTCAGCAACTTTGTGAAAGAATGGACGGCTGAAAACCTCTTGCGGGAACTTGAATATGTGAGAAGGATATTTTGTGCCAGTGAGGATGTAAGAGGGAAACAACTGCTTGGAATTTCCAACCAGCTGTCATCTAAATTGGTTGATGGAGCTGCGCTTCAGGATGTGCAAAATCAAATCTTAAGTTTTTCTCTGGTAAGATCAATTTTCTCAATGTTCTGTCTTGCAACACTTTCATCTTGTTTTGAGTACATCTGTTGCATGATCAACATCTGTTACAGATACTATGTATGTGAATACTAAGTCTATATTTTCTCCCTTTTCATTTTTTGTTGGTTTTTGTGTTGTATATTTTACGCCTACGCACAAGGAAAAAAAATCAAGATTTTATTTTAAAAATTGATGTTCCTCTTCTGATTTGTACCTTACACTCTTCTTGTTCATCATTTTGTTTATGCTTATTTCATCGACATTGCTATGAATTACTTGAAACTCAAAGTTATGTGATTATTAAGACTTTAAATGAGGAACATGAAGTCATAGAGACCCAGTTCTGAACCATATTCATACAGCTTGTTTCTTTTTATTGATATTTTACAGTGGCTAGTTTTGAGATTTTAGTGTTTATTTATAGTTTGGAAAGTCACCTTTTACTTAGAAGCCAAACTTTCAAGTTTTCGTATGAATTTTTAATATTATATTGGGTAGTTTACATTTTTACATTTATCATATTATGTTAATAAAGTAGTATCTGGGACTGGTGAATAGGTAAATGTAAAAGTAATAATTTGTTGAAAGAAGTTGAGTGGTTTCGAGAAAAATGTATGAGCTGTGTTTTCTGGAGTATTTGAGGAATCATCGCAGGGGAAGCCTTCGTGCAACTTTGGTTTATATATTTGCTAAAATGACTTCCTTTGATTGCAGGAAGCGAAACACTTAAGACTACAAACATTTCTGTGGAAGCTGGGAAAGACTTATCGACAAGAAACCAAAATATCAGCAATGGCAGTGCTGAGCCGAGCCAAGGAGCTGGGTGGACAAAACCCATTCGTCCAACGAATGCTGCACCCCTGGAAAATTCTATCCATTTGCTTCCTGATTTTGACAGCAAAAAAATTGACAAATACTCAATGAGCACGGATATACTAAAAATTACTCAAAAAAAACCTATTTTCGATGAGTTGGAGAGCATTGTAAAAGTCAAACAAGCGGAGGCAAATATGTTTCAAACACGTGCTGACGATGCTCGAAGGGAGGCTGAAGCACTGAAGCGTATCTCAATCAAAAAAGATGAAATGATCGAAGAGGAGTACAAGAGCCGGATTGCAAAACTGCGATTGTCAGAAGCTGAAGAAATGCGAAAACAAAAGGTGGAAGAGCTCCAAGCTCTCGACCGAGCATATCAAGAATATTTCAACATGAGAATCAGAATGGAATCGGATATCAAAGACCTTCTGTTGAAGATGGAAGCAACAAGAAGGAACCTTCCGACTTGATCAACATGGTGCTTTTCATCTTCTTCGAATCCCTCGTTATTTCTGAAGATTTGCCATCAATTTACCCTTGCAGTTTACATCTGTTAGGTGCTCTATTAAGTACATCTTTCCCCAAAGTAACTGTGCTGCATTGCTATGCTAAGTTGCTAACTAGAATCCATGGAGAAGTAGCGATCCCGATTTCCTTCGATGAATATTATCGGTATGCAAAGAAAATGTGGATGGAGAAATGTGAGGTCCAAGTTTATCACTGTTGTTTGTAATCTCTACCTGAATTTAAATTTAATCTCCTTTTTTCAGCAAAATGATTATTTATCTTTCTATTCCTCCTGTATTTCTGCCTTCCATTTCTTCTCCAATTTTGTACTGACCAAGATAAATGAATGTAAAGCCAAATGGCTGTAATGTGGATCTGAGTCTTTTCTATCCAATATCCCAGTATTTCTTTTATACCCGGTGATTGTAAAAAACACTTTTATAAGTATACATGGATGAGTGGCAGAAATTTGTATGGTCCTTCCTATATGGGAAGTTCACCTAGATAAATCTAGCTTGAACTATTTTTCAAGTAATTGTATGATAGTTTAAGATTGGTTGTTTTCTGTTATTTAATTTAAATAATTGATTTATGTAGAGGAAAATTAAATATCACTAAAATTTTACACCAACAAATGGCAATGTTGTATGTCGGGATGATTCACAGTAAGGTTGTTGAGATGGTTTGAAAAATATTTTATACATATCTAAAATTATTGTTGTTTCTCTGTTTATAATTACGTTTTTCAGTCCTAATTCTATTTATTTTAAGTTAGCTAACCCTTTTATTTAGTTTTTTGAAAACCGCTACCCGGATTAATTCACTCCATGTTGTGATTTGTTTTATTCCGTTAGGTAAAGTTGAAATCTTTGCCCGTGTACTGGTGTTTTCGATTTGGAAAACGGAGTTGATCAGAAAGTTGGTCGTGGCCGGGCCTTCTTGCATGGATGCCCATGCCCCGCTCGACAAAATGTTTAATCGATTTTTCTGGCTTACCGGGTCTTTTCATCTCGGAGTGCAAAGGAATTTTGTTGTAGAGAACATTTTGAGAGACTTATGGATTTTATGACACCCACTTCTCAGATGTCGCCAGGCGATGCCCACATATTTGCAGATTAAGTGCCAAGAAATTAAATCTGCCCAAGCTTGAGTTCTTCAACTCTATTGGAATATCTAGCTCTGACTTGCCGAAAGTTCTTCTTCGTCGTCCTATGATATTGGTATCCAGCCTTGAAAACCAGATAATCCCTTGTTATGATTACCTTAGAAAGATTCCTTTCAGCAAAGACCACTTCATACAATTTGGACCTTGAGCCATTGGGGACTTGGGGTATCGGATGGGTGAGGGGCCAATTCAATGATTTTTTTAGCCCAAGTCCAATTCAGCAACGGGTCCAATTAATTATTAGTAACTTGGGCCTAAAGGCCTGATAGGGAAGTATAGTGGTTTGATATGAGAGAAAGCCCGTAAAAAATCTTAACGCTCTATAAATAGAGAATTATGCCTTATTTTTAAGGTATATTTTCATAAAACATCATTTGGCTTTATCATTATTAGAGTTTTCGAGCAACCGCTGACTTGAGCGTCGGAGTATCTTCATCGAGAAACCTCTCAGCACTTCTGACTTTACTTTGTGACGTCGGTAAATAATCCACTCAAATTATTTGTCGGGTCTTCAGCTGGATACAAACTTGTTCACTGAATCATTGATCCGATATACCTGATTTTTAGGCAACATAAGCTTGGTGCCGTCTGAGGGAAGGTTACATCGTCATTTGAGAATGGATCCTCATCCACAAGCCGGAGGCCTTGGAAGCACTAGTGGAAGAGACTGCCACTCAGGCGGCGACTGCAGCGATAAACCACTTCGTGGCCTCTCGTCAGTTCAAAACTACTTCGAGTAGCGACTCATTCACACATGATATGGGTAAAGAGATGATGCGGAAGATAAATGATACAAATACTTCCAAACACTCTAATAAGAGTGCTACATGTAACGAAGATGAGAGCAGTAGTCACATGCACCACAACTCACCTGTAACAGCACTATCCAGAAGTCACATTCATGATAATTCTCGAACAACAAATGAGATGAGAGGTTCATGTTGCCTGCTCGACAAAGTCCCTTTACTAATTACATTTTATCCAAGACACTATCGAAGGGAGTAAAGCTGGATAATTTTCCAGAATTTGATGGTTAAAGCGACCCGCGGAAACATATTTATAAATTTTATGCAAAAGCGGATCCATATAACATGAGCCATGCAACGTATTGTAAGATCTTACGTGCCACTTATCTGGACGCGCATTAACGTGGTTCAACAAATTACCATAAGGAACAATTGTCAATCTGGAACAACTCACTCAACGTTTCCTCCAACAGTTCTCAAAATAAGAAATATCCTAAAACGACGGCTTATTTGTTCAGCATCATTCTTCGAACAGCTAAGAATGGTTCAGATCGAACAGATCAGTTCAGAACAAAAGAGCAGATCAGATAAGGAGAAGAGGCTGAGTAAATCATATCAGTTTTGGTTATATCATATTAGATTAGGTTCGAAGCACAGACAGATCAGATCAGGGTTGAAGAACAGTTCAGATTAGGACTTTCAGCAGATCGGCCTAAAGCTTCATATAAATCATATCAGTGCAGACTTCAAGGCTATGACATGATAAAAATGTTTTTTTGAATAAATTCAGAATATGTCAAAGTCTGGTCATGTACGAGGATCGTTGTTGTACAATCAAAACGAGAAATTTTTAACGGATCTATATGGTGGAACTATACGGAGATAGTACAATCTTTTGAATACACAAAACAGAATTCATCGGCTGAGTCTATCAAATACATTTGTTATGTTTGAATTCACATAGTATAAAAGGATGAGCACATTCGGAATGTAAAACACATAGAAGAAAAGAAAACATAAGAAAAAAAAAAAGAAAAAGAAAGAAGAGGAATTTTCACGATTTTCATTCTATCATATTTTACAAAAGTATTTTTCGTTATATTTATACTTTTATTCAGTAATGAGTTTGACAGACCCGTCCCCTTCCTAGCCCATTGCCATACCTACTTGCGGAGAAGGACCCGAAGATTTCAAAATACCTCCATCCCGCTTTATTTTTTTATCTTAAAAGTTATACTTTGTTTTATTTCCTGATTGAAATTCCATCATATGTAGATTATCCACTCCCTTTTTTAAATATGATATCAAAGTATAAGTAATGTAGCGAATGCGTTCTTGTTTCATCCTACATTACTTTAAGTGATACAAATGATATGATAAATCATTTATATAACTCTAGCAAATATTGTAATCACCAGTTTTCTTACATCATACTAGTGCCGTTAACTCGAAGGCTTTTTTTTCCAAGAAAGGAGGATAACCCTAATCATTCTAGAAGAAATCCTCCCCGACAAAATTACGGCAACCTATTAATTCATGTAATAACAGCTTTAAAACAAAAATTGGAATGTATTTATCCCCATTTTCTTTAAATTCCAGATCTATCTAGGTTACGTGTCAATCCAGAGATGAGCAGTCAAGACTCACGTTTTTCCCCAAATCTCTGCAGCCATATAAATTGGATAGAAGCGCACCAAATATCCAAGTTTTAGATCACAGATACATATACAAATACGACCACACGAATTTTCCCCTTGTTAATCACCCCATACGAGCCCGAAAAGCTTAATTTTGCCGAGAAGTTATGACCACTTGTCCAGCTCTCTCTTCATTTCTCAACATTTCCGATTCTAAGATCACGAATCCTGATGTGGGTTTCTCCAAGATCAAGCTTTTATCGGGCAAGAAGCCTTTCCCCAGTTTTCGGCCCAAGAAATCTACCCCAATTGCGGACAACTACCCCTCGTCATCGGGTTCTTGCAATTCAGCCACCATCGCAAATTCAGTAACTCTTGATTTCGACAGTGTTAATGACGAGGAAGTTAGGAAAGCTGAGTCGAAATTGGGGTCAAAGGTCCGGGTCTCGGTGCCACTCACGGTGTACCATGTGCCGAAATTACCCGAATTCGAGTTAACGGGCATGGTTGGTGTGCTGAAGCAGTATGTTGGTTTTCATAAGGGGAAACGAATTTCCGCAAACTTGCCGTATAAAGTGGAGTTCGAGACAGACAAGGTTTTGGGGCGTGACGGTAAACCGGTGAAATTCACTGCACACTTGAGGGAAGATGAGTTTGAGATTCTTGAATGATTGTTTTTAAGAGTTTCATAATAGCGTCGTTTGCCTTTTGTTTTGAATATTAACTGCGGCGCTTTGTAATAATTTTGTGTACAAGTACTATTTTTTTTGTACCACATTGTAGATAGTTTCTTGCTTGAGCTCATTTTTTGCTCCTACTCGAATTGGTTTTCGAATCTATCGTTGTTTCATAGTCCGTTTTTCTGCTAGTTTTGCTATCGGTCTGCCAGAAATTCGTTCTACACTCGAGGATAGAATAATAGGATTGAGTTCTATGAAGATTATGCTGTGAAGAAGGTTGATTGTTAATTTTAAATTCGTGAAGATTTTATGAAATTTAAAGAATTTTAGTAGGACAAGTTGAACGTAGTCCTTAATTTTTGAGTTCAATCATATTAAGACGTTAGTTCTTGATCAAGCATTTGGTTAGTCAGAAATGCCTTTTCCCAGAAAATACTACTTAGTATTTCGTATTATCAAACTTCTGGTTGTCTCACCAAGTCTCTTGCTCCTATTAAGCTCAACCTTAATAGAAGTGGATAGCAGAACTGGATGGATGGTTTATCCACCCTTGAGTATTAGTAGCAGCCTTTCTGGTGAGCAATTGATTTAGCAGCCTCTAGCCTTCATCTGTATGGTGTTTCAGCTATTTTAGGTTCTTTGAATTTTAAAACAACTATCTCCCCAAATAGTCGCATCATGGAGATGTCAGGGTTAGAAATGAATGTGTCTTGCCTTTATTCGAGCAGTTTCAGTTACTTCTTTTGAGGAATAATGTTGTGAGATGAGTGGGCTGTCACTCTGAACTCTATCAGTGCACGTGGAATATTGTATTTATCAATGTATGATGAAAGGGACATCGGGGTGTTGACTAGACTCGGGGTCTATAGAGGCTTTACCCTTCTCATGCGCCTTGAGGCCCTTGACACCAGGTAGTCATTTCTTTCTAAGAAAGCAGTGACTTAACCAGACCGCTGGATTTTTTAAGTTGATTTAATGGTTTAAGTTGATTTTTTAAGTATGCTTTCGATTTAAGGATAATACATCAAATGCAAGATGGAATGGTTAATTTTTGCTTATAAACTATTGCGTATTTGTTTTGTTTTAGCTTAATCATTTGTAAATTGCATATGACATTATATATCAACATTGTCTTGAGATTTTTTTAATCTTAGATATCATTTAGGATTCTTTGCGCCAATAATGTTGGCTCGTCAAATTGCACCTTACTCATAGACTTTACATTGCTTCAAGCCTAAGTATGTCTTCTGTTCTAATAATTATGATACGGCCTGCTTTTCTTGGTATGCCTGAAACATAGGAGTTGGTTATGAAAAACATATATAGGGCTTAGACGGAATGAATGTAGTCAATGAAACCGGAGAGTAAAGATACGGAAAGCCCGAAATCATTTTGAATGTTGAAAATTTAGGGTTTTAGTATGTCATATCCTTTTTGAAAGTGAATGAGTGCCTTTCTTGGTTCTTGTAATATTTCTTTCATTAATTTCAAATAATTTTTGCATCTTCTTTAGTTGCTATGGCATTATTCCATTGTCTTGATCTGCATCAAGGGCAACGATATAGTATTTCGACACCCTTCTGTTCTAGTAGTATAACGAGGTTTGAGCAATGCACGACTTCGTGCATAAATCCTCATAAACAGCCAAGTATATCAAAGAATTAGTTTTCTGGCTTTAAGAACTCAAAAGTTTGGTGTTTGTGTACTTTCTTCCTGTTTTATTGGAGCAATGATGTTTTAGTTTTGGTAACATGACATTTCTACCAACAGTCCAGTTTCTGAAGTCCCCTCAGCATCATGTTATCCAGATTGGTTCCGTCCCGGCATTGTTGTAATGGAGAATTGGTTTTCAAGGAGTTTATTTTAGTTTAGACCCCATGTAAAGTAAGAAGAATGTTTTGGATTAGTGATGCCTCGGTACAGGTATTTAGTTCTTGAAAGAGTTGAAAGTTTAAAATAGCTAGGTTTCAAGTATTAAATGCTAATTGTGTGTGTTTTCTTTTCTTTTTCCATTTGATAGAGTAGATTAGAAAGTACTATTGAGTTTGGAGATTTGAAAACGCATTGAAAATATCTTTCCCAAAAATAATATTTTTGTTATAAATTTAAAGAAACAATAATAAACTAAATGAAATAATTACCTCGATAATAACCTTGATTTATCCTTAATTGCTCCTTAATTGCTCCAAATGAAGTCTTGATTTTATATTAATAGGAAATTATTATTTCTCTATAATTTCCTTAATTTAGAGAGAAGAGAATTGAGAGAAAACTTGTATATTTTTGTGTATTTTTACAATGAAGATTACAAGCCTATTTATAGGCAAATGAAATGATTAAAATAATATAAAGTCCTAATCACTTCTCCTAAATTTGACAATTTTGTAGACACCCAAATTTGACAATTTGTAGACATCCAAATTTGACAAAATAATTTGATTTCATAATACTCCCCCTTTTGGATGTCCTTATTACGTGTTTTGATACTGCCTCGTTAAAAACCTTACTAGGAAAAACCCAGTGGGATAAAAACCATAGTAAGGAAAAAGAGTGCAGTCACGTAAACTCCCCCTCATGTTGGCATAACTGAATCTTCACATACTTCGTAGGTGGCGCATCCCAATATTGTATATGTGCTTTCTGAACACTGCTGTAGAAAGTGACTTCGTGAAAAGATCTGACGAATTTTCACTTGATTGAATGTAACGAATATCAATATCGTTATTCTTCATAAGTTCTTGAGTGAATTCGAAGAACCTAGGGGATATGCTTAGTTCTGTCGCTTTTGATGTATCCTTCTTTCATTTGAGCAACACATGCAGCATTATCTTCGTATAGTGTCACAGGCTTCTTGTCAGATGGTAAACCACACATAACTTGTATATGTTCTGTTATGGATTTTAACCATACACATTCACGGCTTGCTTCATGTAGTGCAATAATCTCAACATGGTTTGATGAAGTTGCTACAAGAGTTTGTTTCTGTGAACGCCAAGAAATTGCAGTGCCTCCACGTGTAAATACATATCCAGTTTGAGATCGTGCCTTATGTGGATCAGATAGGTATCCAGCATCAGCAAACCCAACAATACTTTTATTGGCATCTTTTGAATATAAAAGTCCCAAATGTTGTTCCTCGTAGATAACGGAATATATGCTTAATTCCGTTCCAGTGCCTCTTTGTTGGACATGAGCTAAATCTTGCCAATAAATTTACTGCAAAAGATATATCAGGTCTAGTACAATTTGCAAGATACATAAGAGCACCAATAACACTTAGATATGGTACTTCTAATTCACCAGCATTATCGAGTCTAATATTCTTGATTGTATAATCAGGAAATTGAGCTTGTAATTTTATTATTTGGGCAAGTAATCTTGCAAATGCCACATTTCGAGTTGATAATAAACATACATGTGACCATCTGCTGGAGGCATCTATCAATACCATAAAGTATCGAAATGGTCCACATGGTGGATGAATTGGTCCACATATATCACCCTGAATACGTTCAAGAAATATTGGTGATTCAGTTTTTATCTTGGCTGGTGATGGCCTTATAATAAGTTTTCCAAGAGAACATGTTTTACATTGAAACTTATTATCTTGAAAGATCTTCTGGTCTTTCAGCGGATGGCCATGTGTACTTTCTATAATTCTTCGCATCATTATTGAACCAGGATGTCCCAATCGATCGTGCCAAGTAGTTAACATTGGCAAATTTTGAACTACCATGTTTGATTCAATTGGTCTTATATGCGTATAATGCAATCCAGTAGGGAGCATTGGTAATTTTTCAACTACACATTCCTTTCCAGATTTATATGTGATAAGACACATATATTTTTTATTTCCTTCAATCATTGACTGAGTATCATACCCATGGGAATATATATCATTAAAACTCAACAAATTTCTTTTCGATTGTGGTGAAAATAGAGCATCAGTTATCATAAATTTTGTACCATTAGGTAACAAAAACTGAGCTTTACCACATCCTTCAATCAAGTCTACGGGACCTGATATCGTATTTACCATTGTCTTTGTTGGTTTTATTTCCAATAAATATCTTTTATCTCGGAGAATAGTATGAGTTGTACCACTATCAGGTATGCAAACTTCCATGGGATTATTTGCTTGTATAGCTTTGTTCCTAACATGTTCAGATTAGACAATAAAACATAATTTAACAGAGGCAATTAGAAAATATAAACATACAATACATTTCATTATAAAAATTTGAAAATTGTTACAACATACAATACATATCATCATAAAAATATCCGAAATTGTTACATTTACATTCCACCGTTGAACTGATCATTTTCAGAGAAATCGATGAGAAAATCTGCAGCATCGAAATGAGTTGAATCACCCAAATGATCATTGCGGTTATTATGTTCACTGAAATTTGTCTCCTTTTCATGTTCAGTGAAATTGGTCTCTTTTTCTTTGCCCTTTAATAATTCTTTATAGAGCTTACAAAGATGTTCCGGGGCTCGACAAATACGAGACCAATGCCCTGGAGTACCGCATCTAAAACAAGAGCTTTCAAATCTTTTTGAGTGATGGTCATTCATACTCGTGTTCTCATGCTGCCTTTTCTATGGATGGTTCGTGGTTTCCTTTTTAGAGGGGTTATTGAAGTAACTACCTCTATTGTTTTCAAAACTACGGCCGCGTCCACGACTATAGTTATTTTTATAACCACGTCCACGTCCCCGACCCCGACCTCTACCACGACCAAAATCTTGTCCACGACTTTGATTTTGGTTTCGTTCATTTTGAATTACGGCATTTACTTCAGGAAATGCCGTTGATCCAGTAGGTCGGGACTGATGATTTCTCATTAATAACTCGTTATTCTTTTCTGCCACAAGAAGACATGCGATGAGTTCAGAATATCTCGCAAATCCACGCACTCTATACTGCTGTTGTAGAGTTATATTCGAAGCGTGGAAAGTGGAAAATGTCTTTTCAAACATTTCCGATTCTGTGATTTCATGTCCACAAAATTTCAGTTGCGAGATTATTCGGTACATTGCCGAATTATAATCGCTGACCTTCTTAAAGTCTTGGAATCTCAATGAATTCCATTCATCACGGGCAGTCGGAAGTATAACTTCCTTTATGTGTTCAAAGCGTTCTTTTAATCCTTGCCATAATGCCATATGATTCTTTTCCGTGAGGTATTCACATTTCAACCCCTCATCAAGATGTCGTCGTAAGAATATCATAGCTTTCGCTTTTTCTTGTGACGATGATGCATTATTTTTTATGGTTTCACTTAAACCCAATGATTCAAGATGCATCTCGACATCGAGGGTCCATGGCATATAATTCTTTCCAGTGCTATCCAGAGCAACAAATTCAAGCTTTGCCAAATTCGACATGGTGATACTTTGTAACAAAATACATTTTATTAGTCAAAATTCATTAGCATAACAATGAAAAACAATGGATAAACGAGCAATACAAGCATGGTTAGAAACAACAAAAAGATGCGAGGCGGATACTCGCTAGTAAATACAAGCCAAGTAAGTATAATGATCAAAATACTTGAAACAATTTTTCCTAGACGAATCATCTTCTTCCTCTTGCCTTTTGTAATTCAAAAAATAAATTTTGTCGAGAAGAATTTGATGGAGAATAGCAATAGAGGGATGCGTGAACGTTTTAGAAAACATCATATTTATAGATAAAATCTAGCCGTTTTATACCCGTTACGAGTCATTAATATTTATCCATTTAATGATCGTTTATTTTTGAAAAATTAAATAAAATAAATGTATTTAACACTTATGGTTATATGTAATGCATATAATCGTAATCACAGTTAAATAATTTTGTATATCACATCACATTATTATTTTGAGGTGACATAACCTCCTTTGTATAATAATATGATATTATACATAAATTATCTTCAAATGAAGTCTTGATTTTATGTTAATAGGAAATTATTATTTCTCTATAATTTTCTTGATTTAGAGAGAAGATAATTGGGAGAGAATTTGTATAATTTTGTGTGTATTTACAATGAAGATTACAAGCCTATTTATAGACAAATGAAATGATTAAAATAATATAAAGTCCTAATCATTTCATTGAATAATTAGACATAAAATTTGACAATTTTGTAGACACCCAAATTTGACAATTTGTAGACGTCCAAATTTGACAATTAATGTGATTTCATAATAAGTAGTTATATGTATAGACCTATTTTAAATTGAGGACTCCTAATTATTTATCGGATAAGTTAACTTGCCTACACGGCACAAAGTATAAACAATGACAGGGATATGGCTCTGGGAGGAATGTCAATTTATGAACAACATTGCTAATATTCATTAATATTAAATTTCATTAGCCCGAGGTTGTTTTTTTTAACAGAATAATATTTTTCTTTGAAACTCAAAATTCATTCGTTTATAAATAATAAAATACATAATATAGAACGTTCAACCAAAGTAAAATCCTTTTTTCAACTTAGAAGCGGTGAAAATCAATATCAATATCTATCTACTAATTGTCGATATATATCTTTTAATCTAATAAAAGATATTTAATTATCTCATTATCATTAGACTATTTGCGTTTTCAAAAGAAATCAAGATAACGATTAATGACAAAAAAAAAGAAAATAAGAAATAATAAGAATTACCGCAGAATAAATAAAAAGCATATTCGTAGGAGTTAATCTCCTTAGCCATTAGCCAATGAGGCACGCACGCAACATTGGTGGTATTCACTTTCTACGGCACGGCTTCCCTCATCAGTTTTCACCCTTTACTCTCTTTCCCCACGAACGTGTGTTCCAGCTCCATGATTTTTTGAAAAGATCAGAATTGTACAACGATTGGTCAGTTCAATTACTTTAATGGGTGCTTCCCCATTGTCTGATTTTGAAATTTTGGTGTTTGTAAGTATGCGTGGAGATGATTCGCTTTGATGGGTTTTATGCAGTTGCGTTGAATTTTGTGATTTGGGTTTTTTTTGGGGGGGTTTTACTTGCAGGTCGTGATGATTGTGCCTCCTGACCATTGAATATTTTGATCCACCAATATGGAGGGGTGTTTTTGTTTTTTTTTTCTATATGACTTTTGTCATGGGATTTATATAGGGATTTGCAATTGTTGACGGATAGTCCGGAATGTGTGGTTCCTTGTTTATTCTTCCGATCCATCTACTGTTCTTATGAATTGCACTATGTGAATTTTGCAAAGAATCATACTTGCGGTTGATACCTCTGTTTAAGCAAATCCAAAGGTTATGGCAGCTGAAGAGTTGACTTGCACGCTACTAACTGCCTGATTAAATACTCTATATTCGCTTAAGACTGCGATAAGTGATTTGCAGATGGCTTCTTGTATTTCTTATTTTGATAAAAAATAATCGAATATTGGTTGTGTTGTCTGGTGTGCTTTGCATCTCAATATGTTTTGAAAAATTGATGTTACCAAAATGGAGGTGGGAAAATGGAATTATTCCAATCCTTTTAAGACTGATGACAATCTTAAGTTTGTATGATGGGACTTATAATGTAAACCACGAATTTGGTTCTCTAGTTTGTGAATAATCTAATAGCTGTAGATAGTACGTTAATCTTGAAACCAGGATCTATTCTGATCAATGGTTTTCCCCTTTATAAGTTGTTGTCCCACTTGTCTAGTCCTTCATGCTCAGTGACAGAGTAGAGTAAGAGAGAAATCTAGAAATAATGTACGCACGTGTCTTATATCTGTTCTTTCTGTGCTTTTTCTGTTTGGAGTTCTTATTTGTTCATGTATCTCTTACTTATATCGTTTCATTTTACAGAAGGAGCTGGGGCATCAAGCATATGTTTAAACTGCCTGGTGTCTTAAGGGAATTCATCATTCAAGTGGTTGTTCAGTTGAATTAACGACCAGGCTATGTCCATGAGAATCAAAGATGGTCGAATAGCTATATATGGTCTGAACATGTTCTCTTGACTGGAGATGAGCATATTGCAGTAAAGAAACATACAATTCCACCTTGTTCTTTTGATAGTACCAAGCTTTGTGGCGTAAATATGCTGAAAATAAGTTTAGGAGTTAAGCCAATTCTTCGTCTTTTTCTCTTTATAGTTTTATTGAGTAAAAGTGTAACACAAGAAAACGAGAAAGGAACTTTAGAAACATTAGTAACTGCTCCACGAAGGAATGCAGGGTTTGGTGTGATAGATGGATCTGGCACAGAGCACATTGTTAATGTTGATAGCACAGGGAATAAAGTCTCTGTGTCAACAGTTGCCTTTTTCACGCTGGCAATGGCTGCTGCTACTGGTTTAGGTGCTGTCCCATTTTTCTTTGTGGAGCTTGATTCTCAATGGGCTGGCATATGCAATGGAATGGCTGCAGGAGTGATGTTGGCTGCTAGCTTTGACCTAATACAGGAAGGCCAGGAGCATGGAAGTGGCAGTTGGGTTGTTCTTGGCATTTTAGCTGGTGGCGTTTTCATATGGCTCTGCAAGAAGGTTTTAGCTCTTAGACCTAATAGCTTTATTTCCCTCATTACGTGGTTATGGTACAATTTTACTGATTTTATTTTATAATAGTAATAATATAAATGGTTTTGGTACCAATGTTATTCCTTTGCCTATTTCCCTGAGGCCCCAGCTTGTTTACTTCTGCACATTGTAACTTTTTACCTTCTCTGCTTTTGTTTTTCTTGACTCTCGTGATTACTGGTTACTAACCTATTGACATGAATTGTAGACCGTTATTAATTGATCTTGATGTGCTAGTTACAGGTTTGTTGATGACTCAGTTACTAGTTATAAGCTACAATAGCTATCAACTTAGTCTTTTTTTTGTTTTCATGGATCATTTTAGCATAGTTTATGTGCCTATTCTAAGTGTTCCAGTTGGTAGTCCATTGCATGAAAAATGAAATTAATTATTCGTGTTCTATCTTATTGGACACTTCAGAAATCTGATGCTATCAGTCTGGTTTCATAGAGTCTGCTAATAATTGTTTACTAATATGTGAAATGGTTGACCATCCTTTTTCTTCTTTTGGTTTTTTAACTGTTGGACTTGTTAGAGAATATATTATCTCATAGTTCCATCCAAGCCAACTAGTACAAACTTTTAGCAGCTGATGCCAGTTTTTGGGGGTGCTTCCATAAAGATAGTTTCTTTTATTTATGTGATTTTGCATGTGAATAGGTATGCGGACAGATGACAAATCTGGGCCTCTTGTTACACTGTACTGACAATATGTCCATCTGGCAATCTTCAACCGTTTTATCCAATTTTTATTCGTATTGTTCATTGTTGATGGAGTGTATAATATGGTTGGAAACTGTACGCAGTCATCATCTCGTACACATTTTCAACTTTTAGTGGTAAAAGTGACGCATTGAAATCTTTTATTTTCACATCTGTTCTGGGAGCTCATTGCTTCTAGTGCAGTCGTAAACTAAAGGCTTTTCCTTTATGTAGTTTTTTTCTAGTAAACATAAATATCAATGACCATTTATTTGTTTTGAACTACCCCCTTTCTTTAAATTGTCCTCTGGGATATGTTCCTGAATATTCATCTGTGCACTTTATTGTTTTATTTTCTTTTCTCCCATACCCAGTTTCTTGAGCAGTATGGTGAAGTAAGCATGCTAGACATAAAGGGAGCAGATGCTACTAAAGTTGTTCTAGTTGTTGGTATCATGACTCTGCATTCTTTCGGGGAGGGCTCTGGTGTTGGAGTATCTTTCGCTGGCTCCAAGGGTTTATCGCAGGGGTTATTGGTGACGTTGGCGATTGCTGTGCACAATATACCTGAGGGATTGGCTGTTAGTATGGTGCTTGCATCAAGAGGAGTGTCTCCACAGAATGCCATGTTATGGAGTGTGATTACATCGCTGCCACAGGTATTTTTTTGGTCATTGCTATGATTAGATGAGACCTATATTATTGTGAAATGGAAGATAGGTTTCTTTCTTCTAATATCCATTATGGAGGCGATGCTAACTCTGCAACAGTTTTTTCTATGATGATTTTCTGCATTGAAAGACTCCAGAGCAGTATAAATGGATCTTTCTGGCTTGTACTAACACTTGAAAATATTCAACTGTTACAGATTGTAAGCACATAGAAACGAATTGTGCATATTTACTGTATAATCTGTATTCTGTTGAGTAGATGTTTTAACTCGATGTGCTTCTGTGTGTGTAATGTGATAGGTATACTGTGTAATCATTATTCAGTTGAGTACGTGTTTTAACTTGATGTTCATGTGGATGTGTGTGTAATGTATATGGATTGGTTTCCATTATTACTCACTCTTAAAAATTTTATGCATAGTTTATGATTCGAAGATTATGATCCAATCAAGACATGTGAAGTACAGTATACCTGTCTGTAAGTGGATGCTATTACTTAGGAAATATGCAACTTCCATTTTATGGATGGATTTCTTAATCTATGTTTTATTAGATTCATGATTACCGAGTTTGAACTTTGGTGCACTAATGTCCACTTAAGTATTCCAAGCAAAACATATAACCTGTTAGGTAAGGTCATAAGGAATCATCATTCATTGAAAACTTTCACATGATAATGGACGTTTGTTTGTGCAAGATCTATAAATGTTTTTGTTTAGTTGTCAACATTGTGACTGGATATTGAATGTTTGCGCCGCGCCCAGTGTGTTATCTTTTGCATTGCCCATGTAACACAGTATTCAGTGCCTAATATTAACCAGTTATATTCCTGGCTAGAAAAGCAAATGAAGACATGTCACTATGGCTGAAAGGTTTTTGAGGGCAGAAATGGAGTTCTATTTCTTGCTTTTGTTTTATTCCTTTGGTCGGATATATTATGATAAATTGCACAATGTGATCTCTTGCTGCAGCCTCTTGTAGCAGTTCCATCATTTATTTGTGCTGATGCATTCAGTAAGTTCCTGCCATTTGCTACCGGATTTGCTGCTGGATGTATGATCTGGATGGTTATCACTGAGGTCCTCCCTGAGGGTTTCAAGGTAAACTTAGTCCATTGTCATTTGCACAGAACCATGACAGTCTCTTTGTTGCCAAATAATGACAATTTTTGTACATGATAGGAGGTAAAGTGGTGAACATTTAGAACAAAATTGGGCAACTTAATATGAAATGCCTTGTTTTAATGAATAAGTAGCCAAAGACAGAGGAAGAAAAGAAATGTAAAACATCTTGCACAATGCACAATTTTGTATACAGTATAGGTTTCTAAGGCATCTTAGGGGTATAATGCGCAAGATATTCTGTGCAAGTGAACCACATTTTCTGGTTTAGCAGTTTATATAATTGAAGAAGTTGTAATGGATATAAGAGGAGGATTGTGAATAAACAATTAGTTTGATAGTTTGTCGATTTATGCCTGAAGGGAAGTTATTTTTACTCTTGTATTTGGAATCATAGTCTTTGTAGAACAAAATAATGTCAGTATATCAGTTCGAGTGGTTGTACCCATGGTCATCCATATATTGCCAACCTATAAGCCTGGTGGTAGAATAGAGGTTTTCGAAGACATGCTTTGTGTTTGGGTAATGTCAGGTTTCTCCAAGTGAGTGAAATGGATTGAGATACTGATTTCAAAACGTTCGATCAGTTTAGGAAATTAAGCTGGTCAACTCTTTTGGTTGTTGAAGAAAGATGAATGCTTCCTGAGATAAGTTGTCTTATCTGGGAAAAGTAAAAGGAATGAAAAAAGATAAAGAGTCTATCAACAATGCCCAACATACTTCTTGTCAAATGATCAAATTCAACCTAGGGTGATTAATTTTCGGGCTATTCCTTTTACATGTGGCAGGGGAGAAAAAAGCAAGCTGAGCTTCATCCTTTGTCAGTGAATATTTTTCGGATCAACTTGATTGTTTATAGATCGTTGAGCGATTTGTATTTGGATGGAGATCGATGATTTTCTTATCTTTTCGGATTGCAGGAAACTTGCCCATCTCATGTTGCATCAGCTGCCACACTTTCCGTAGCATTTATGGAAGCTCTGAGTGTTTTGTTTGATCATTTCGGTCACAATTACAAGTAATCTCCCTCTCCCCATGTGTGTCTGCGAGCTTTTGTTTATTATTATTGGATGCGTCATCGTCGAAACCTATTAGAGATTGGCTTTAACTTTCATTGACAATTATTAAATTTAAAGCTGTTTCCTACATTTTCCTGTAAGATTTGCAATATGGCGTAGTTACTTTCACAGTGATCTTCCGCAAAAAACAGGTTTACGAAATCCTCTTTGTAACCAATCATTTACTTTGCAGCCCAGAGGATGCTTCTGGTCTCTTGGTTTCGTTACTTTTTGGTCTGGGTCCATTGCTTGGTGGCATTGCTCTTGTTGCATTTGCTCTTGCATTCCATCTTCAGCATGCTGTCCTCACTGGTGTGGCCTCTGGCGTCGCCTTTGTCCTCGGTGCTTGGCGACCCCTTCAACTACTCTTTTCTTCAAAAATGGGTCTTTTTCCACCGTTGTTTCTTCTCACAGCAGGATCTATATTTGGCCACGTGTGCATATCTAATGTTATGAAGCTTGGAGCTCGCAAAAAGACATCAGCAAATACTTTAACGAATATCACTGGATTTTCAATTAGTGCGCCCACACTTCAATCGGTCGTGTCTTGCTTTGCAATAGCTCTCCATGCTCTTTCTGAGGGGTTGGCATTGGGAGTGGCTGCACCCAAGGCATATGGACTGGGGAGGCACATGGTTCTTCCAGTGTCCCTCCATGGATTTCCTCGTGGTGCAGCAGTCGCTAGCTGCATTTTTGGGGCAACTGACAGTTGGCATGGATCCCTTTTATCAGCTGCACTTATCGGATTCGTGGGTCCATTATCGGCTATTGTAGCAATACTTGCTGGAATCGACTATAGGGGTCTGGATCATGTTATGATATTCACGTGTGGGACACTTTTCCCCTGTTTTTGGAACATTGTTAAGCGAGCTGTTAAGTTGGATAGGCGGAAGAGCATTTTTGGACTCGTTATTGGTGTATTCTTTGCAAGTTTGTGTCTAACATGCACGAAGTTAGTATGTTTGCATACACCTTACTGCAATTCTGCACCTGAGGCGGTTAGGTGATGATGCCAGAATCTTGGATTTTGTGTAATCTAATTGTTATACGTACTGTGAATGCAAAAGTCGCTGTTTATTTTCGTTATATGAGAACGGAGATTATTATACTCACAGGTTTCGTGGTTGAACCTTTTAGGTCCTTGGACTTGGCCAACCTTTAAATGATCATCTCATATAAAAAGATGGCCAAATTTCATACTTCTTCGGGCATTTGTATGCCCTGATATGACTGGCGTTTAATGTTTAAAATCACCAAAATTTCTCCTACTTTTTTCTATCTTTACATAAAATAATGCGCTTCCTGCTAAATGTATCAGCCTTCGGAACAATTAACTGGAGTGAGCTCAGCATACATTATATGATTGTAGATTACCATTTTTAATGCTTCACCAAGTACATTAATTTGGTACATCTCGTTGAGGCAGAAACATTTACATACAGCAGAAAGAGACCAAAATTGAAAGAGAAGCAGATAGACAATGAAATGTAAACATATTCACCCTTGGTTACAATTGTTGGAAGCACAATCAACAATGAAACAACAATCTCTCTAACCAGAAATTATATGCCTTTGAATAACTTTTCCTCCTTTATTTTAGCACTCAAAGCATCAATTTGTACTACATTCGTGAATGCCTTGCATCCATCTTTCGGATGGCAACAAATGGAAATAATTTGATCTCTTCTTATCTCCATAGTTTCTTCTGGAGTATATAAAGAATACTGCATCTCTACTTGCTCTCGTCTAAAATGCCTACGAGACATTTCTCCAATAAAACTTCAGCATTAACCCAAGCATGGTGTTTATCTGTTTACGGAATCAGGATCGCAACTTTTACAAGCCCGGATGTTGTATATGATTTAGCCAAAAAATGAAACTGAGAAAAAACTTAGGAAGTAGTGAAGGATACTAAATAACAATGTGCTGTTTCTCCCAACAGCCTTCTTCAGCATGTCCTCACCTAACCAAATAACATAAAATAATTGTGAAAAGCCTTGCCAGCCGAATGCATCTCAGATCAATATATATGAGAACCACTGAACCAGTTAGACATTACAATGATAGTGGCATCACTACACAAATCAGAGTATAAAAAAAGCCAAGGGATGCTACATAGGAGCTTTCAGATGAAACAGCTATAAAAACTCATTTAAATTCCAAACATATAAAGTTAAGCAGCCAACAATTTATAAAAAATAATCAATAAGACATGATACAAACTATAAGGCTGAAAAAAGCCAAGGGATGCTGCATCGGAGCTTTCAGATGAAACAGCTATAAAAACTCATCTAAATTCCAAACATATTAAAGTTAAGCAACCAAGATTTTATAAACAATAATCAATATGACATGACAAACATAAGGCTCCTCGAAATTTGAAAGAAATTTGTCTGGAGGAGGGACTTTACTTATACTTGTAACAGTCATCTCATCAACTATGCTAATATTTTAAATTAGAAGATCACTAAAAATGAAAGATAATTGATGCAAAATAAATAATATGTTACTCATGGCATAAAAAAATACATGACACCCTTAAACCAGCAGTTTCGTGGGTAAAATCATATGATTCAAGGTTGTAAAACGATGCTGCTTAGTGGCTCATAGCTCCTTGCCCTTACAGGTCATCCATTAATCAATTTCGAAACCGGAATATTGAGAAAAAAAAACAGCAAAGAAACATGGCTTGACCATCAAGTCAAAGTGTAACGGACAGAAATGGTCATAACAATAAAAAGCACATAAGCATCATGGACATGTAATAGCAATAAAAACAATAGTTAACTTGAAGGCTTAAAGAAGCACAATCATGTCAAAGTGTAGAGGAGGAACAGTTTCCCTTTGATAATAAGTGAACCAAATATGGTGCTTCAACTGCTATAAGATTTAGAAGATTCTACTCCAGTATTGCATTTGATACAGATACTTTCACCTAAACATGGCACTTCTTCCATTGGTCAGTAGTGAAAAGGAAGCAACTCCTCCCTTCAGTTTGTTGTCTATTTAATAGGATTGGAAGAAACTGGTAGGCACCCAAATTGTGTACTCACAGGTTACACGTTAAAAAGGAACAATATCTCATGGATTTGAAAGATGCCATGCAGCGAAATACTTTTCTAATGAAACATTGCTTTTAGGCACACACAGATGTCAGAAAAATGACAAATTCAATGTTTTATCTACAAAAGGCCTCAATAAGAACCACACAATCTCTACTTTAGAAGAAGGAAAAATCGATTGAACGAAATTAATAGCTACCTCCAGGATGAAACTTCATGTATGGTCCAATATTATAGACACGGCCTTTAAGAGCAGTCCACATGGAGCCCTCGGATTTGTGTTGTTTAACTTCATCCATAGTTATAAGTCTTCTATTTGATTGTCCATTCAATCCTGACATAAAAGTAAATCAAAACCAAAAGAAGTCACTTAAACTGTTAAACATGCTCCAGAAATTTTTTTCAACTTCCACCTTTCATGGAAGCAACATAAAAGGTGTTATCCTACTAAAAACATAGACGTAGGAGTAATTCTAGAAATTTTAATATGTTCGATCAGATCCCTTCAGAAAAAATTCCAAAAAACTATAACTGCATGCTGTAAGCAGAAGCGCAGGTGATGGAAATATAAACTTAGGTAATATAATGCAAAGACCAGAAATATTTTGATGACAGTACAATCTATTACTTCTTAGGTCAAAAAGAATCTCCAAATTAATGTAGAAAACAGTCCGAGAAGTAAGGAGAGGAACTGGAATAAAGCATTCAAAAAATGCCTGTGAAACAAAGAAGAAAATGCCAATCATCTCATACTCGGAATAATCAGCTCCCATGCATCTCAGCCCTCAATCTGATTCTATTATTTTCAAGTGGAATTATCTATGCACTTTAGAGCAAATCAGGAGACTAGGAGTGACTTAAAGAAAATACATAAGAAAGAAAGGCCAACAGTGCCTCTCGGAGGAAAGACAAGAAACATAAAAAGAAAAAGTCATGGAGTTCTAAAGTATTCAAAAGATGTGACTAATCACCACTTATTTTTAGCTTAGAGAACATCTTAACAACTGGCACCCAGTTTCGTAAAGTTACACTGGAATAATTTCGTCTACAAACGTAATGGAAAAACAACTGAGTTCCAAAAATAAATTTTTATTTTGTGCATGGTCATATTTCATCTGTGAATTGAAAAATTGATGCAACACCAAACACCCAAAAATTTCACAAAATGGTCATAACCTGCCAGGTCAGGATGTGTTCTTGTGAGCTTAAGCCAGTCCAGTGGGCTATACCCTATCTCATAAGGAACCTTTTTCCGGGGCATAGGCTTCTTCACAACAGTTTTCTGTTCCAACGGCGCCTTGCTTGAACTTCCAGCAACCTCTTTTGCATCCAATTCGGGACGTTCATTTGTTACTTTATGAGTCGATGCATCAATAACATTAAATGTCAACGTGCCAACAGTTTTCTGAGAAGAAACACCTAGTTTCCATATAGTACCACTATCCCAACTACCATTCTCACTTTTATCATCTATACGAATTCCACCAATACCCATGGCAACATGCTGATCTTCAACATCATCTGCAGGCTTCTCAACCTAAATACACAAACCAAATTTCAAATTTTAGCAGGCAAAACAACTGAAATGTAAAGAAGGAAAACAGGATGAACTTGCTGAAGCTTGCCAAAGGCCAAGAGGGAGTGAGCAACGCAGTTGTTCACTTGTTCCCCTCGAATGAAAAGATATATTCATGATAAAAGAACAACATAGTTCTATCTATTGGGATTATTCTAGAAATCACCCTCATGTGTTGGCCAAAGAAAACACCGCTTGACAAAAGTCAGCACATCACATAAAAAACACAAGTTTTTTTGAATACCGATACTTTATCAACAAAAAGAAAAATCTATCATGGAAACACGGAGCACTTACTTGACAAAAGGTGAAATCATCCCCGTCAGCCATTGTAGCCTGAATGACGACTCCAACAAGTGTTATGCAGAAAGCTCAATCACTTTACAAAATCAGAAGAATCAAGTAAATAATTGACCAAGACATCGAAAAATTCAACTATAAGCATCGAATCCAACAAGCCATCATTGGATCAAAATAACATATAAACCGATGAACCTCTAACAACAGCATTCAGATAGAGCAAAGCTAAACTTCCCGAAACTTACCTGCCCACCACGATTAACCTGTGATTTATCTTCCGGTTCCTAACTAAACATAACTGTATTCATCAAAATTCAACAAATAAAAAAAATTCTCCACCGATTCAGATAAACAAAGAAACTCGTACAAGAATATAAAAACACACCACAGGATCGCTAAATGTAGGCGGAGTGAGAAGGCGTGGCTGCTTACTTCGTTGAATTGGATTGATGTGACCGCGCGTGGATTTTCCTGGTCTAGGATCAGCAGCTCATACGATCCTTTTTTCTTGTTATTATACAACACAAAATCTTTTGATTTGCAATCAAATGCTGGAGCTCCTCTTAATTTGTAGGGTTTTTAGGATGCTAATTATATGGTTAAGAGGGATAAATCATAGGTTGATTTGATATCATTTGAATTCATCTGGTAACTAATGGAATGTATTTAATAATTACGAACTATTCTGATATTCAAATATGATTTTTATAAATTATATAAAAATTTTATAATATTCAACATTGATTTTTATAAATATTCTAAAAGTCTATAGATATTCAAAATTTCAATAAACTTTTAACAACTCCATGAAAATCAATAATACAATGTTAATGCATAAATAACAACTATAAATATCAAAAAAAAAATTTGGCTAAAGACAGAGATTTAAATGAATTTCTAATTTCTTTTCTTTATTTTTTTCTATTTTATAAATATTGTCACTTCACTCTCCTCGATCCGTAAAAATAAATCATTTTTTTAATAATAATTATTAATTAATATTTTCATATTCAATCTTTTTACATTTTTTAATTGATTTGGGTATAATTGTTTTCTAAATTGTCTAAAGATTCAATTTTTTTACAATTCAAATCAAACTTTTAGGACGCGAAATAAACTTTTGAATTTTAAGACAATTATATTTTTAATTAATAACTGATATTTTTATTAATGTATGAATATTAAAAATCATTATCTTTATTTGTACATTGAATTTGAAATTATCAACCCGTGTACAGGAAGATCATAAAGTTTATTGTCTTTGAAGGAACAATAATTCAATTTTAACAAATGCACTTATTTTTTATTCATTGAATTAATTTTTTAATTTTTTTTATCTAATTATGTAATTTTAATAATATAAATATCACATTCCTTATGTGATGCAATTAAACGTTATAAAAATATTAATATATACATAAATACATATACAAATATATATATATAACAAAAATACAAATATTTAATAACCTGACATCAACTTAAAACATCACTAACCAAGGTCGTCATCCCGAAATGCAAAAAAGTTGTTCAAACTTCGTCATGCTTATTTGAGGAACGTTATTGAGAGGGTGTTTGGTATATTCAAATCACGCTTCAAAAGATTCAAAACAGCTCCTCCATTTCCATATACAACTCAGGCGGAGCTTGTATTGGTTTGTTTTGATTATTTATTATTTATTAAAGAACAAAGTGTTAAATTGATTAAAAAATTGAGTTTTGCGAATTAGATAGTATTTTATTAATAATTTTTAATTGAGATGCAGTACGTTAGTATTTTAACTTTTTGGATTATTTTATGCAGTATATTAATTAAAAGATTTATTTCAAATGAAAAAATTATTATTTATAAGTTCAAACAAAATCATTAGAAAAAGTCATAAGTTCAAACAAAATCATTAGAAAAAGTTAAAATTGTAAAATTCATAATTATATTAAAAAATAAATTCATAAAAACTCCCTACAAATCTATAAAAACCCCTTTAAAAATCTATAAAATTATGATGGAGTCAATTAATTTATTTTTATAACTCTATGAGATTACATAAAAGTCTACAAATTTCTATCAATTCCACAAAAGTCTATCAATTAAACAAAGTCAATAAAAGCCATTAAATCTCTAGATTGAATACACCCCGATAAAAATAAGATTAATTGTGATGTTTGCAATGAGATGTTCAAGTTTTAAAATAACAATTGAAAATAATACAGTTTTCAAAGTTTTCCTGTATATCAATTTATTATCCACGTGTTTTAATACATTTTCTTGTCATCTAACACACTCAAAATGGATGATATAGTTTATTATTATTTGTATCACATCCCATATCTTTATATATGAGGTGTTTAGTAAAATAAGAAATTTGAATCTGATGTAGCCAAATTATCTCAGTCGACGAGCCAACACCACCACGTCGGGAAGCTCGGGAGCGTCGGGTACTGGTGGACAGGAAGTGCTTCTCCTCGATGTCTGCAACCACAAATCACAGGTCAGAGGGCGTCGGAAGTGTGTCCGACGAAGCCCCTCCGATGCTTAAGTCAGGTAGGATGCGAGAGCAAAAGAGAGCAAGAATATACTGGGTGCAAAAGTGTGCAAGAATAAGTGTATGTGGGATGAAGGAACAGCCTGATATTTATAGAGGGGCTAGCGGTGGAAAGGAGAATATCTCGGAGAATATTCTCCGCGATCCTCGGGATCCTCTCGCTAAATAAGGAAGGTGTATCGACCCAGTATTCTTCAAATAAGGAAAGACGTATCCAGACGGGATTCATTCGTAGAAAGAAAGACGTACCCAGGTTGGACTCTTCACCACGTCGGGACAGAGTCCTCGGGAGATATTCTCGATCACTTCTTGCATAGTCCTCGAGTCCTTGGGAGATATTCTCGATCACTTCTTGCATAGTCCTCGGGTGACTCTCGACCTTGGTGGCGTGCGTTAGGGCTTTGAGTGAGTTGCTCGGTCCTCGGGGCCCGAGGTTGTTGGGGAATCCGGATCCGCCCCCCGGCGAGGCAGCGGAAGAACAAGGAATAAAGCCGGGAGACGATCAATACGAAAAACAACAATTCAATAATCGTCATACATAGGGCGTTCAAAAACGAATACCTTGCTGGCACTTGTGCCTGGCTCCAACCGGTATTACAAGAACCCGGCTCTTCTCGATAGATTGCGGTAGATAATCGCCAATCCGGTCCACGACCAGAACCGAGACTCCTTCGTCAGGCTGCACTAGAAGCACTGACGAATTCTGCACTAACGGATTCTCCTCGTCGAACT